>OMMV01047341.1:0-10533 GCA_900302635.1 Chatrabus melanurus | reverse complement strand
CACACAGAACCATATCTAGGGTTTACAGAGAATGGTTCAAAAAAGACAAGATATCCAGTGAGCAGCAGTTGTGTGGATGAAAATGCCTTGTTGATGTCAGAGGTCAGAGGAGAATGGGCAGACTGGTTCGAGATGATAGAAAGGCAACAGTAGCTCAAATAACCACTCGTTACAACCAAGGTATGCAGAATACCATCTCTGAACACACAACACATCGAACCTTGAAGCAGATGGGCTACAGCAGCAGAAGACCACACCGGGTGCCACTCCTGTCAGCTAAGAACAGGAAACTGAGGCTACAATTCGCACAGGCTCACCAAAATTGGACAATAACAGACTGGAAAAATGTTGCCTGGTCTTATGAGTCTCGATTTCAGCTCCAACATTCAGATGGTAGGGTCAGAATTTGGTAGAATTTTGATAATTACAGTCTCCAAAAAAATAGAAAAAAAAACTCAAAGTATTAGAATATTTCATAAGATCAATCCAAAAAAGTAATTATTATACAGAAATGTCAAACTTCTGAAAAGTATGTTCATTTATGCACTCAATTCTTTGTTGGGGCTCATTCCGCACAAATTACTGCTTCAATGCAGCGTGGCATGGAGGCAATCAGCCTGTGGCACTGCTCAGGTTGCTTTGATAGCAGCCTTCAGCTCGTCTGGATTGTTTCTTGGCAATACCCAATAGATTCTCTGTGGGGTTCAAGTCAGGCCAGTTGACTGGCCAATCAAGTACAGTAATACCATGGTCTGCAAACCAGTTACTAGAAGTTTTGGCACTGTAGGCAGGTGCCAAGTCCTGCTGGAAAAGGAAATCAGCATCTCCATAAAGCTTGTCAGCAGATGGAAACATGAAGAAAAACTTCTCTTAGACGGCTGTGTTGACATTGGACTTGATAAAACACAGTGGACCAACACCAACAGATGGCATGGCACCCCAAATCATCACTGACTGTGGAAACTTCACACTGGTCTTCAAGCAACTTGGATTCTGTGCCTCTCCACTTGACTAGGGACAACCGTAACAAGGCCGTCCGGGCCAGACACCAGGTCAGCTGGCAATGTTGAATTTAAGCGGACATGGAGGGAACCACCACCTCTTCCTCCTTCATTGCCGCACTTCCTTCACGTACACCCAACTTTTTCATGTGCAGAAAACAGAGGGGGTTGGTAACCTTAAATGCAACAGAAGAGAGACAACTCAGTAGACAATACGGGGAGTGAGTTATGCATGTACTTCACCCAAACGAGGTTGTCCTTCCACAACAAAGGTTGCTGAGGAACCAGACACCCAAGAACTGACTGTAATTTTTGATTGTATCTTTCAGTTTGGCTGTTTGACTGAGGGTAATAGCCTGACGATAAATGAACCGTCACACAAATTTGCCCACATAAGAACTATGAGATGAATTGAGGGCCACAGTCAGACACAATGGCAATTTGGCTAGTGGAATTAAAGGGACCATCTTTGGAAAACAGTTTATCATGGAGAGTATGATAGGATTTCCCTTGGAGGGAGGCAACCCAGTAACAGGGACAGATTGGGATCAGGGACAACAAGGAACCAGGAGAAACTGGAGGAGATTGGCTGGGGGCCATTTGAAGCTCTTATTCTGAGCACAAATTGAGCAGGCCTCAACATATTCTCACACATCTCTGGACAAGGTGGGCCACCAGAATGTCTGCCGAATCACAAACTTTCAGTTCTGGGGCCTGCAGGGTGACATGCCAGATTATAATGGCCCCACTGCAGCACCTGTGAGCACTGTGCATCGGTGATGAACAGCTGACTAGTTGGGCACCCTGCTGGAACCTGAACATCTTGGATAGCCCTCCTCACCAACTACTCTGTCTCCCAGACCACTGCCCCCAGGATGCACGCGGGGGACAAAATGGTGGTATTTTCAGAAGATTTGTTGGAGGCATACTGACGTGAGAGGGCATCTGCCTTTTTATTATGATTACCAGAACGATATAACAGGGAGAAATTGAAACAGATAAAAAATAGGGCATACCTTGCCTGATGAGAGTTAAGTCTATGGGTAGCCTTGAGATATTGCAGGTTTTTGTGTTCACTCCACACCAAACAGGGCTGACTGGTGCTCTTCAGCCTATGTCTCCATTCTTCCAGTGCTAACTTGACAGCTAGAAGTTCCTGATTTCCCATGTTGTAATTACGCTCCATCAGTGACAACTTCTTGGAGAAAAATGCACAAGGATGCATTTAGTTGTCTCCAGTAGAGTGCTGCAACAATACAACCCCCACTCCCACCACGGAGGCATCGACCTCCACCACAAACTGGAGGGAATGTTCTGGCATGGTCAACACAGGGGCAGTGGTGAACTAGGCCTTTCGCTCCTGGAAGGCAGCCTGCTCAACAGGAGTCCAGAGAACCTTAACGTTACTGGAAGTCAGGCAGTGGAGAGGTGCCACAATAGAACTGTAGCTACGAATAAAGCTTCTATAAAAATGTGCAAACCCAAGAAAGCATTGTAGTTGTTTGTGAGAGCAGGCCAGTCCACCACCAAGCTGACCTTGGCTGGATCCATGCCCACTCTGTCAGGGTAGATCTTGAACTCTAGAAAGGAGACAGCAGATTGATGAAAATTGCATTTCTCAGCTTTGCCATACTGTTGATTTTCTAGCAAATGATGTAGAACTTTTCTGACATGTGTTACATGTTTGGTGTCATTCTTAGAAAAAAAAAATCAGCATGTCATCAATGTAAACAAACACAAAAAACATTCAACATGTCTCGGAGGATGTCATTAACAAAACTCTGGAAGACTGCTGGGGCATTTGATAGACCAAAGGGCATAGCTAAATACTTGTAATCCCCACTCCGAGTATTAAAGGCGCTCTTCCATTCCTCACCCTCCCTAATACGCATGAAGTGGTACGCATTTCTAAGGTCCAGTTAGTACAAATCTTAGCACCCTGAACCAGTTCCAAACTTATGGAACTCAGTAGTACAGGATATCTATTCTTAAAAGTGATGTCATTTAAACCTCTGTAATCAATGCATGGGCATAAGAACTTATCTTTTTTCTCCACAAAGAATAATCCTGCTCCAGGCCGGGAGGAGGAGGGGCGGATGATTCCTACTGCCAACCCCTGCTGGATGTACTTGTTCATGGCCTGGAGTTCTACTCCCGACAAAGAGTACAGCCTCATAGTTCCTTACGTGAGGTAACCGGAATGCCAGATATTCTGTTAATGCTCCAATCATTTCCTTTCATTCAGTTGTTTTGCTTGCAATTTATGCAGCTTATAACCAAATTTAAAACATATCTGCTTGATAAATGTGAATGCAGTGGAAATCATTTTACAGAGCACTGGGTTAACCCAGGCAGACAACCTGGGTTGTCTGCCAGGACCCATGGCGGTTCTGTGATGTTATGGATGCGGTGAAGCACGGCACCAGCGCATGATTCCAGACTTGACTTGACTTGGTTAACCTAATAGCTGATATGAATTTTTTTAATGGTTCTTGATAAATGGTTTTGATGCAATCTCTGCATATAGTTTTCATTTTTGGGTAGAACAGCGCCGTCTGTCACTGTACAGAACAATGCGGGAGTAACAGTCTCTGTCACAAAGGTTACATCTGTGTGTGTTGCTGGTCTGTCAGAGTTCTTTCATTCCTTTCTTTGTGCCCTTATATCAGCCGCTGCACTCATCAACTTTTATTCCCCTAACTTGAGGTGCTGCTTCAGGATGCCACTCCAACTTGTGCGGTCAGCTGCAAGGCCTTCCCAGGATTCAGTGTCGATATCCAGTGCTTTCATGTCTCTCGTCACAACATCCTTGTATCGCAGCTTTGGACGGCCAGCGTTTCTCCTCCCAACTGCCAGCTCACCGTAGAGAATGTCCTTCGTGATGCGGCCATCCTCCATTCGGTGGACATGCCCAAGCCAGTGGAGTCTATGCTGTCTGAGCATGGTATGCATGCTGGGAAGACCAACGCAGGACAAAACCTCAGCATTAGACACTCTGTCCTGCCAGGTAATACCCAGGATGTGGTGAATGCTTCTCAGATGAAAGGTGTTAAGTCTTCTTTCCTGCCTGGCGTATGTGGTCCATGTCTCGCTGCCATAAAGCTGTGTGCTGATGACACAAGTATTGTATACTGCATCTTAAGTTTTCACCGTCAGCTTGGGGTTTGTCTACACTCTAGTTGTAAGGCGTGCAAGTGTTGTACCTGCCTTCCCAATCCTTTTGTCTATTTTAGTGTCCAGAGAGAGACTGTCGATGATGGTAGAGCCTAGGTAGGTAAACTGATGGAAAACATCGAGTTCATAGTCATCAATAGCTATCGTTGGTGGTGACTCTGTAACCTGTCCAAGGACATTCGTCTTCTTTGTGCTGATGGTGAGTCCAAAATCCTTACAGGCCTGGGAGAAGCAGTCAGTCAGTAAATGCAGTTCCTGCTGAGAGTGGGTTACAAAAGCTGCATCATCAGCAAAAAGCAAGTCTCTGATGAGGAATTTGCATACCTTGGTCTTGGCTTTGACAAGGTCAAGATTGAACAACCTGCCATCTGATCTAGTCCGTAGGTAGATTCCCTCTGTTGCTGAGCCAAATGCTTTAGGAGTAGAGCAAAGAAGATCCCAAAGAGTGTGGGAGCAAGGACACAACCCTGTTTGATGCCACTGTGTATATCGAAGGGCTCAGAGACACTGCCATTGAACTGCACAGTCCCCTTCATGTTGGAGAGAAAAGATACAATCAGGCTCAGCAGTTTTGGTTGGCAGCCAATCTTTGGAAGGATCTTGAACAAGCCATCTCTGCTGACTAGATCAAACGCTTTAGTCAGGTCAATAAAGGCAACATGCAGGGGCAACTGCTGTTCAAGGCACTTTCCCGGAGTTGCCGTATGGAGAATACCATATCCACTGTGCACCTCCCAGCTCAGAGGCCACATTGTGACTCGGGGTAGACCCATTCTGCCAGCTTCTGTAGGCGGGTCAAAATTACTCTGGCAAATACTTTGCCAATGATGCTGAGTAGGGAGATGCCTCTGTAGGCAAATATTGATATAGTCACAATATCACAATATTTTTTTTTATGACTTGAGAATACATTTTTAAATTTCAGAATCGAAATAATTCAAATTCAGTTGCTGGTTGAAACAAGATGGACATGCAGTACCGCTTTCATTCAGCAGAAAATGCAATGAATTGTAGACTAGAGTGTCAATACCTGACTCAGACCCCATGGGACCCAACGGTACCTGATGGGTCGCGCCGGGTTCGGACAAATATTTAGAAATTATACTCGACTTCGGGTCAGGCTCAGTCACATCAGTTAGTGCGATACTTATTGGCTGCGCGAGTATTCATCACAGCGCGCAGTCACAGCCTGCTGTAACTGCATGCTGTGATGACAGCGGGCCGTGACTGCGTACTGTGGGAGCAATTGAGACATTAACTGCTTCAGGCTCGGGTCGGGTTCAGATATAAATATTTTAATGCCTGTCGGGTTCGGACAGAAAAATGCGGCCCGATCCGCACTCTATTGTAGACCTAATCTGAGAATTATGTGAGGTCACCTCTGTTTCAAACACACTGCACTGCCCTTGCAGTGCGTAATTTTGAGCAAAGCTAGACAGCCATTTAACATCCAGAATCCTCCAATAAATACACAGCGCTTGACTTTTCTTGCATTTTTACTGGACTCTTTTGAGCTCTTTTCTTTTTTGTAAAACTGAAACAGTACAGTACTCTCCTTTCCATCTTTTCCGAAATGTGTCAGCAAGACACTGAACTTGCTTCCACTGCTTCCCATACAACTGTGCTGTGCCAAAGTTTCCAGAGGGGGCAAAAAGGGCACTTGTTGTCATCGCTGGGGTGAGTATCGTAGGTTTATCCGGGTCATTGAATATAGACAAAAGGGGCCTTGCATTCATGATTACCATCACCTCCACTGTGAAAGTGTTCAGAACCTCACGTGTGAGATGTATGGGATGTGGCTGAAGCAGCATTGCATCCAGAATATGCCTGGCAACTCCAATGAGCCACTCCCAAGAGCCACCCATGTGGGATGCATGAGGGGGATTGAACACCCAGGAGCATCATTTCTACTGAAGGTTTTTCAGGAATGTTGTGTTGTCTGTGTTCTCCGTGCTTATGTCCAACTCCATACAAGTTCCCACAAAGTTAGTCCCTCTGTCTGACCGCAGCACTTTCGCTGGGCCACGAATCGAGAAGACTCTCCTCAGAGTATTGATAAAGCTGTCAGTTGACATGGTTTCAATCAGTTCAATATGTACTGCTCCAGTTGACATGCACATAAAGAGCATGGCCCAGTGTTTGCTCTCTGCACTTCCTCCTCTTGTACGATGTGTTACGATGGACCATGGCCCAAATATGTCAAGGCCAACAGTGTTAAATGGCGGTTCAGGAGAGAGCCTGTCTTTGAGGAGATCTGCCATTTTCTGGTCTTCTGTTGTTTTGTCACAGTGCAGGAAGGTCGGGCCTGAGAACCAGTTGCTGTGTTGGAGTCGGGCTGCTAGTACACATGTGGTCGCAGGGTTCAGGACTGTCGGCACATAATGCCACTAGTCAGGGCGTGTGGATCCTATGATCCCTGTTACGCGGTTGGAAACACAACCCTTATCTGGTCAGGTTTCTGTGGGTGGTACACACTGAATGTTGATAGGTACCAGTGTTCTTTACCTTTGTTTAAAGTAGGAGCCAGCTCAGCTTGGTCATTATCTATCATTTTTTTGCATGAACTTGATATAGTGATCTTTCATTTCTGGCTTTTTCTCCAAAATCTTACGTAATGAATAGAGACGTTTTAAAACTTGCTTCCTGTTGTTCTGAAGCCTTCTTCTTGGAGAGAGGAAAAATACAGGAGCTACCCAGCTATTGACATTATTTTGGCAGACCTCCGCCTCCGTGATGGCCAGGAAAGTTTTGCGATCTATGGATAGCGCTGGTTTGTTGTCATCTTTTGATCTGCTGAACACTGAAGATCCTGAGTCATCTGCATCGACATTGAGACTTGTGTTTTCCTCACACGCAGGGAGGGTTGGACTGTGATGTGGTGCTGTGCCAGTATAATCTACCTTCATGTGGATATTGTTCAGATATAGCTTGAGGAAGGATGTTTGACCATTGTGGAATAGGTTTGTTTTGTAGACATTGACCTCTGATGGTCTGTGGACTTTTCCTAAACACACCTCTCCAACAATGGCCCAGGTGCGTTGTGAGGCCCGTTGATTTGCTCACGTACTTTATGCACTAAAAAGGATGTATCTCCCTAACAGCAGCAGGATCTGAGGATCTCGGTCTACAGGCTGAATCTTGTTAACCTCTGAGAGTAGGTGGGAATGATGCTATGCAATCTCTGGGCAGGGGATTTCCATGCTGTCGTCTGGCACCATGTCACATTTTATTAAGGGGGGTAAAGGATGCTGTAATTTTCCATCTGTGGACTCAATGATGAAATTAACAGCTCCCCTTCCTGAAGTCTCAAATCTCCCGGAACAAGTTTTTAGGGTATATGGGGTAGGGCTGGATTTAACTTTGAAGAGATTGAAGAATTCAGTTTTGGCAAGGGACTTGTGACTTTGCTCATCAAGCATTGCATGCATTTTAACTGCTTTCTCTCTTTCCCCAGCAGGATACGCTTTTACCAAACAGATTTTGGAACATGAGCGTGGACTGTCAGCTTGTCCACAAATTTCTGTACACTTGGAGGTGACTGAAGATGAACTTCCACTTGTCTCCCTGCTGTCCTCTTTGTCAGCCATGGCAGTTTGTGTGGTTATGGGAAGGTGACCTGCATGTAGTGCTGTAATGTGTTTGTCACTGTTCCACTCATTGCACTTCACAGTCACCTTGCAGTCCTTTGCCATGTGTTGAACAGATCCACGGCACCTATAGCAGATGCGATTGTCTCTGAGGTACGTTTTGCGCTCTTCAAGGGGCTTGTCTCTAAAGAGCTTACATTTTTCCAGTGGGTGGGGCTTTTTATGTATTGGACACTGACAATCTGGTTCTTCCATTTTCTTTGGAGCAGTTTGGATGCCTGATGACTCTGTGGGTATATCTGTTTTGTTTACAGTCACACAGGCTTTGCAACTGTACTGCACAGGCTTTTCTGTCCTGGAAGGGACATGACTCCTGGTGGTAGATATAGTGAAGCTTGGATCATTTTTAATCTTTGCTTGTTTTTGGACAATGTGGAAAAGATGAAGAAAGGGGGGGGGGGAACCAGTCCATGATCCTCCTTGTATTTGCTTCTTTTTCTTTGAGATTAAAAGGGGGCTTTTCCACTATTTACTTCACTCCTTGAGCTGTGTCCAAATAACGGAGCCCCAGTAGAGTGCTGTCCTCCTTGGCACACTTCAGTTCAAGGAGAATGTCACTCAGCTCTCTCAGTTTAACGTTATTTTTATTGGTCAGCCTTGGAAAGTGTTCAATCTTTGTGAGCAGAGCATTTTCAATTATCTCAGGTGTCCCGTAACACTCCAAGATGTTGTCAGCCTATACTGACACCTGCTGCAAGATTGAGTACATGTACTGCACAAATTCTCTTTGCCTGTGAAGATTCAGCACCAAGCCACTTTGTCAAAAGGACCAGTTTTTCTCTGGCTGATAGATTCAAGTCCTTAGTGGCACTTAGAAAAGAGGCTTTCCATGACCAATAATTTTCAGCTTTGTCATCAAATTG
This sequence comes from Chatrabus melanurus, assembly GCA_900302635.1. Lineage (NCBI taxonomy): Eukaryota > Metazoa > Chordata > Actinopteri > Batrachoidiformes > Batrachoididae > Chatrabus > Chatrabus melanurus. Next base: position 1,848 of record OMMV01047341.1, on the reverse strand, counting down.
GAGAAGACCAATACTCACCATTTCTCTCTGCATGAGATACTTTACAAAGTCTTCTTTGGTAAGTACTCTTTTTCAGGTTTGGATGTGTGCTTTGGAGGACTATGAGGGTAACATTGCTTGGACACATATTCGTCATTGTTGGTTCTTCTATAATGTCTTCATAAGGTGTCTGAGTTTTGCTTTGAATGCCATAATGAGTTGCTGGTTTGGTGTTTGGTATTTCCACTTGACTTATTTTTCTCACGTGTGACTCCACTGCCACGTGTGTTGAAGATAGTTGTGTAAAAACCAACTCAGACTGCTGTTGGACATACTCACAGGTGCGTTGGGCTGTACTAATGGGCTCATCTCCAATCCAGGATTCTCTCTTGAACTCCCCGCTTTCAATTTCTGCTTCCATATAGGCTGTAGCTTCTGCTTCAGCTGCGGCAGCAGCTCTTTGACACTGCAGAACATGGAGGCTAGTGTCAAAGTTAGCCTTTTGCTTTAGCAGTTCTGCTCTCTGCTTCATCATGTCAGCTTCTTTTAGCAAGTTAAGCAAGTTGAGCCCTGGCAGCTTTTGCCTTAGCATAGGCTTTTATGGCTGATCTCTGATGATGATCGCTGAGAAAGTCTAGTGGATGCTTTAGAGGACTGTGACATCAAAACCTTGAGGAGGCATCTGCCTCATGGCTGCATGCTCCGGAACATGCTTGTTCTCCACTAGCTTCATTTTGCAGTGTGGTGGAATCTTCTTTAAGATTATTTGTTCCTGATCATAGACTCATGTTTGCTGAATGTTTTCTAGTGCTTGAGCCCACAGTATTCTTGTCTTTTCACTGTACTGCCCTTGCAGCGTGTAATCGTGACAGTTAACATCCAGAATCTTCCAAAAAATACACAAGGCTTGACTTTTCTTGCATTTTTGATGGAGTCTTTTGAGCCTTTTTTTTTGTAAAACTGAAACAGTACAGTTCTCTCCTTTCCATCTTTTCCAAAATGTGACAGCAAGACACTGAACCTGCTTCCACTGCTTTCCATACAACTGTGCTGCGCCAAAGTTTCCAGAGGGAGCATAACAACATAAACAACATAAAATAGTCGACAAACTTTAACCAATATAAAGCAACTCTGCACCACATATAAAAACACACACACCCCTCTCGGCTGCAACTACAAGACACAGACACAGAACAGAGCTAACTAAGCTACTGCTTACAGACAAAGTTTCACCAGAGCAAAGTTTCTAACATGCCATTCCCTGGAAATGAATGTATTTAATCACTTCCAGACAAATAGACTGCGTCCCAATACTCTCCATTTATCCTACCACTTTGCCCTTCCCCTACGTTTTGCACGCTCAGAACGAAGATGGCTATTGGCACAGCGAAAGGAGTCAATAAATGTAAGTAAATATTGCAAAAAATTATAAAATACGTAGGAACACCTTAGTTTAATGTAGATGCAATGGAATATATAACTGGCTTGTGTCAACACGCACTTCAGAAAACTCGCTAATCACGATGTCATAATAACTTTGTGCAAACAGTGATTTGTGTATGACAAAGTTATTTCTGTCCTGGTTAAGAATTTAACTTTATAAATAACCCAGCAGCAATGTTTTGGTGCATCTTTGTTCATCTGATAACAGCACAGAGCTGAAAGTTCCACAGACAGAACGACACTGTAATAACCAAAGAGTTTAACGTCCTGGTTATTATCAATAAATACAACTGTTAGTTCCTGCAGATCAGGACAAATATTAATGATAGAAAGCAACATGTGTATTAGCCAACTATAGTAATGCTATAATATTATTCCAGGGAGTCCTGAACAAACCAGGGAACCTATTAAAATCCTGATTGTTGG
>OMMV01047293.1:0-29022 GCA_900302635.1 Chatrabus melanurus | reverse complement strand
GGGGGGGGGCCACAGTGTCATCAAACTTTTAACCTCGCCCATATAACTACGGCACACAGATACAATTTGCTGATTGGTCTCTTAGCCTGACCTTATCTTGTCCTGTGTTTCCTCCAGTCGGCCCAGAAGCGGCCGTGGTGACGGGTGCAGAAGCTGTGGAGGAGAACGACCCCGTGAAGCTGACGTGTTTCGCTAAATCCGTCCCACCTGCCAACTACACCTGGAAGTTCAATGGCACGATAATTAACAACCCGACTGACGTCTACACGATTGAGAAGGCCGTCTTCAAGAACTCGGGGACGTACATGTGCGAGGCGTACAATCCCGTCACTGGCGAAACCACAGCGACCACCCACAAGCTGTCCGTCAAAGGTCAGGCGCTGTTTTTTTTAAATTTATTTTGCAGCTTCTAGTTAAGAAATGAAACTAGTATGACACATATGGTAAATCTGTCCAGAGCAGGCCGTCCTCAAAAACAGCACACAGATGGAGATGAGATCAGTGAGGGAAGCCACCAAGACACCTGTGACAACTCTGTTACAGGCTTCAGTGGCTGTGATTGGAGAGGCTGTTCATGCAACAGCTTTTTTTTCTCTTGCTTCATCGGTCACACCCGGAGTATAGAGTGGAACACAAAGACTGCTGGCTCATACGTTTTACATTTCTTAATGACGAATGATTGATTTATCTGCAGATTTGTCAATGAAATAATGAAGGAATAACACACCTAAACACTTACAGACTTTTGATCCCTAAAAAAATAAAAAATGGGGGACCACACAGAAAAGATGTTTGTCATTTTTTGCATCTTTCATCTGATTTGGATTTAATTAGCCTTTCAAGTCACAGCTGACAGTCTGTAGTACGAGTGCATGTTAACCTTTTGCTTTTTGCTCCAGTACACTTTGATAGACAGTGGAAATAATGGCTAATTTGTCCAAATATATACAGACCTAACTGTATGTCAGACATCATGAGCGCTGAGGTTGATTGAGTGTGATGGCTTCACTGTGTGGGCGTCACGTTTTTCCAGCTGGTGATTCTTTTTGGAATGTGATTCCTGAAAGTGTTGGTCTGCAGGTTCGGACCACGTCGGCTCTCTGAGGAAGGAGTGGTTTTGTGTTTCACAAAATTCTGGTGACTCACTCGGCAAAGTGATGAAGTCAAATATTCACTTCCTCCGTGTAGTTTCTGATCTCTGTAAGTGGAAGTAACCCTCCACCGCAGCTGTGTCTAACAGGCTAAAAGCCCTTCTTTTCTTTTTTTTGATCAAGGCCTTTTTTTATTTTCAAATATATAACGTAAAACATACATATTGAACATGAGACAATTAAGTCAAATTCCTTCAACCCCCCCTCCCCTCCCCCATAACACACAGAAGTACTGGACCTTCAATAAGTTCACATATAGCCAGATATCCATAATACTTACATATACAAAAGCATTCATATACACGTGAATCTAGGGTTAGATTCACATGCACATAACTGAAGATGCAAACACAGATAATAAAATAAGGAAAAGAAAAAGACGAAGAGATTGAAAAAGAAAAAGCTAAAACCTCTTCTGAGCTTTTGCTACGCTGCACGTTTTCCTACTGTATGTGGTGCTGCCCCCAGTGGTGAGATATAAAGGTGAACAGACACGTAACCGTCCGTGCACTTTGGTTAAACGTGCAGAAGTATAAACCAGACTTTACTCGGCAGCGCCTGATAATCGGAGTGTGAATGTGAGGCGTCATCGTAAAGCTTCCTTCAGTCCATCACCATCAGCTCAGGGGAACACATGTCTAGTTTTGGAAAACTGCATTTGTTTGTTAATCAGATGACCAAAAAAAAAAAAAGTTGGCGACTTGTTTGATAATTCAATCATCTTTTAAAATCAGACCAAAATTTAACGTCTACTTTTTAACCTTCATAACATTTTTTCATGTTTGAAATCTACTGGCATTTATTGGTTATGGTTTATATAAATGTGGATATTAAACTTTTACTTCCTGCAGTTGAGGCGTTCTTGTCTCCCAGAGGACTGTCTCCACTTTCAAACAGTCCCATCAAATTGCTTCAGACGTGAAGTCGCGTGAAATCCGTCCCGTCAGTGGATAAAGATGCTCTGTCGGGTTCCTGTGACTTTATACTTGGACGACGTTTATAGTCAGAGTTGGTGACAATAAGTTTTTTTTTTTTGTTTGTTTTTTTGCAGAGGAAGGAACGCTGGGTCAAACTCTTTCAGACGGAGCCATCGCTGGGATCGTCATTGCCATCCTGATCGCCCTGGGTGCGGTCATCGCTTTAGTCATGTACTGCAGACAGAAAACACCGTAAGTGTCCGACTGCTTCACCTTTTAAAGGCGGGGCTCTGATGACACGCCTGTACATATCTCAACAATAGGCCCTATCGCACATAGTCACTTACGAGCCAACGTAGGGGGCGCACTATTGTTTTTGCCTTTCTTTGCCAAGATTTGCAGGCAGCCGTACTTCCGCCTGGTTGTGTTGTAACCGGCGCTGTGTTCAGGAAGCGAGAATTAAAAATACATTTGCGTGTAAACCAGATCGGACAAACTAAAGTAATCAATAGTAAATACAGACCCTGCAGCACAACCACATCCCACTGATTTGACTTCTCCTGAAGTGGCGCACAGCGCGCTGCTGTCCGATGCTTCGGGCGTCACACGGCTGTTTGCGCTTCGATACTTCGAGTTCGACATGAGGCTCAGTGAACATCCGACAGCCATCATCACAATTGTGTTTTTTGATTCTTTCATTTGTCCAACTACAGTCAAGAAGCAGGTGAGCATAAACATCAGTAATACGAAGCTCCCGTGTCCACGGCACAGCTGTCCCGTTCACATCGGACGCTGTAGTCACCCGCTGTCACTTCCTCTCTGAGCCTTCATGGTCACACTCTTCCATAATCCGATAAACTTGCACTGCTTTCTCGGAGACACGTAGAAATAAAATGTATTTTCCAGGCGCTGCGAAGCGAAACCGCTCACTGTTTGAAAGATACCGGAAATTCGGTTGCCTTCCAAAATCTGCGGAAGTTGACGACGCAATGCATTCTGGGTCGATTTTTGGCTATATGTGATAGGGTCTATTCCATCTGACAGACCAACTTGATTTCTTTCCTCGCACTGCATCAGGACAGTGAATCTTTCAAGCAAAGTTCACTTCATTTAAACATAATTTGCTTTGGAGTCACTAAAGGACAGAAAATATTTTCTCAGGTAATCTGTGTGGATATTTGGTGCTGAGCTCAGATTTAGTTTGACATGCAATCAGAAGTCGCTCAGTCAGAAGCTGTGCTGGTGACCGGTGAGCTGAAGAATAAACCGCTGGATACCGACCGCTACATGATCCAGTTTTATAAAATTCTGCCCTACTGGAGAATAAGTATTTACAGTTTTTATAAGTTCCTGATCCACAGATGATGTTTACGGGCTTTGATCCCTCGTAGCTTCCTATTCAGTCTCCACTGTGCTAGTTTTCTTCTTTTTATCACGATGTCTTAACAGTCTAGCTAATGTGTATGGAACTATAGCGGCAGGACCTAAGGCTGTAAAACTGGTTTCTTCGTTTCCACATTAGGAACCTCAGAGGTTCTGGATCAGACTCATGATTGCTTTCAATGGACAGCGTTCCATTACACGTTAAAACACTTTTGTTGCTCAACAAGTCTGTGAGCGATCGACCGCGCGGTTGATGTGCGTGCACATTTAGCAGTTTAACAAAGTAAACTTACCCTCATAAATGCAAACATCAGTTGCTGTTGGCAATTCATTTATCCGCAGAACATGCAATATCCAGCACCACAAAGTTGTTTTTGTTGTGTGCCTTAATTGAAAAATTGCAGTGAAAGCTGACAATTCTTAGTTTGTTACAAAATTAAAATAGTTGAACAATGTAATATACAGTATATTTAATTCATGCTGTGACATTTGCACCTGAACGTACTTCTGTTCCATGAAGTGACTTGCATGCAGAATTGTGTCGTTCACACGTTTGCATGAAGCTGATGAACTAAATGCTTTAACCACCAGGGGGCAGATTAGCGCTGAATCATAACCTCGTTACTGATCTCACTCCAGCTCTTCCGACACATTTGTTCCTGTGGAGTCAACCGGTGACGTCACAATTTAGCCTCAAAATCTCTTGCCATTTTCGTTTTTTTGTTGGTCCAACTGAGCGCCTCGTTCTTTTTCTGCTTCAGTGGTTATGAAGCCTCCTAAATAAACCTGTTCCTGCAGTTGATGCAGATTTGCAGCCGTGTTACATTGAAGTACGCGCAAAAATGCTAAAATGTTCGTACCGTAGGATACGCGGCTCCGTGTGCGGTTGCACGGTGCACATGAAGAAAGCTGAAAGAACGTAGGACACGTGTGCAGCCGTTAGTACGTTTCAGTGTTCAGATATTTATGGACCTAACTGTAGGTTGCAACAGTTTTGTATGTTGTACAGTTTTAATCGTCTAATTTCGTTCTGTGTAATTTGTCTGAAAATCTTTCTGCACTTTTTAGTTGAGGAGGTAAAGCTTATTTCTATAGCACCTTTCACAGATAAAAATCACAAAGTGCTTCACAATAAAATATCAATAAAAACTAAGAAAACGCAAGTTAATAAAAGACCAAAAACAGAAGAAACGCAGTAAAAACCCTCGTCCAACTAAAAGCCTGTTTAAACAGCAAAGTCTTCAGCTGCTTTTTAAACGCATCAACAGAATTTAGGCGGTGCGAGGAGAGCGGGAGTGCGCTCCACAGTCTGGGTGCTACTGCTTGAAAGGAGCGGTAAAGTGCTTGGCTCGGTGTGAGCGTCGGCATCAGTGATACAGTTTTTATACTTTCTGAGCCTCTTTGTTTGCGTCTGTGCCCGTTTGTATCACGGGTGTCGTATTCTTCCTCTTTTCCATGTTTGTACGCGTTTGTATCTCGTATCTGCCAATTCATGACCTTGGAGGAAAATCTTGTCATTCCTGTTTCGTCTCGGCGTCTTGCAACATGTTGAGCAAATGTGCGCTCTCGCACACACTGCAGGGCGGCCACGCCCTTCCACACAAGTCAACACAAAGTAAATGTCAAACTGCTGCAGGAGCTCGCAACATTTTTGCCCCAAGAAATGCTTCTTGTGCTCAAAAAGAAATTCTCAATAAAATCCGGTTCATGTATCTCCGAGGCAACATTTCTCTGGCCTGAGGGCTCCGCCCACCGCCTGTCCGCCTGGCCATCCGTTGGTCCCCACATCCAACGACCCAGTGACCTTTTCGACCTCGGCTAAGGGGTATTTGTGTTTTAAGTATTTGGAATAGAAACCATCCAACCACCATGGTATCAAAAACTGTAAAAAAAAAAAAAAAATCGACCCAGAACCAAAAACCTGTGGTAGTGGGTTTCCAAGACAAAACAAGAAGACATTTCGTTTTGACCTTCAGAAGAAAAAAAAATCACTCGCCTCCTCATTGAGTTGCAGTGGACAGAGAAATGTCTGTTCGAACTTCTTGTATGGTGTGTTTGAGGAAAGCATCCTGAAAACAGTTTTTCAGTCTGAATGAAGCTTTTTATTGAGCTAAAGCCGCCAACAGAATGGAGTGAGATGGAGAACCACTGTCCCTCATGGGACAAAGCGGATTAAGCAAAAGTAAGTAAAAGCCTCCAACAATCCTATCTGGTCACAACCTGATGGGGTTGTTTGAGTTCAGTCTTGCAGAACTCTGTTTTGTCTGCATGTCTCTCCACCATGACGGCTCAAAAACTGTTTGGAAATTGGCACCGAACCAAAAGCGTTTAGTATTTTATATTCCTGAAGAAAATCCCTGAATAAAGACGCGGCCTATTCGACTCTTAGTTAAGCTCCTTAGAAAAGCTGGTTGTGATTTGTTGGGTTTTAAGATCCCGATCAGATCCAGGTCTTACTGGCTTCTCATCGAGATTGGTTTGATTTTGGGCTGACCCAACTTTAGTCGACGCCTTCATCTGCTTCACCTTTGGAGGAATAACAAGTAGAATTAAGACGTAAACCAGTGTCTGAAAGTTATTCTGCAAAGTCAATCAGAGGGTTCAGGTGTTCAAAGAAACCACGGCCTCCACCATCCTGATGGTTCCTGTGAATGCCACATGCTGAACAGAAACCACAAAATGAAACTGGACCTGGACCCATGTCCTTGGCCAGTGGGGGAAAAAACAAAAGTTCCTGTTTTAGTGTCAAAGGAAACTGTTCTACTGTTGGAAGTGTTAGTGGCTCCTCTTGCCTCATAGTAAGATGGTTCATGAGGGCGGTGTCCTGGGGGGGTGGGGAGAGTGGGTTTCCCTCTGGGTGGCTGGTTTGGGTGCACCCTCCGAACTGGTGGCTGGTTAGATTCCCTCCCATTTGCTCCAGTGCTGGGGCCTCAGCCCCGGGTGGTGCGGTGGTGCTTGGACTTGTTGCTGGCTCTTGCCCCAGTGGGCGGTCTCAGGTGGAGCATTGCCCCACCCTCTTTATGGGGTTTGGGGCCTCTCTTATCTCACGCTCACAGGGCTGGTCTGCATGCTGTGGGGTACCGGTCCACCTGCTGCACGTCCTGTCCCGTGGTGGGTGGAGTGATTTGCCCGTCGTGGGCTCCCCGGGCAGCTGCGGGGCCCCACCTGCAGTGTGCAAACTCTGCATTCTTCTACGACTGTTGTCATCATGATGATAACATTGTTTCTGTCCCTGTTAATGTTGCTATGGAGACTGTCCTTGTCTTCATTATTGGCACTTTTTGGTTTGTGGTGGTTTTTTGTGTTTTTTGTTTTTGCAGGTGGGGGCGGTGATATTTTCTGTTGCAATGTTGAAACTTGTCGATATTCTTAATGATATGCGCCGCTGTGACTCGTACTGGAGTTACACGCTGGGGAGGAACTCAGATAACATCTTAACGGGGGGGGGCAGGTTTGTCTCCAGCAGCGGCGGTGACGTAATTCTCTTCCTGTTCCTGTGAGGTTTCATCATATGACAGAGCACTTCAGGAAGCTTTGGTCTGAGACAAACATTCCAAGCGGTTTGAAACTTTTGAAGCGGTTCTTCGGCTCTGATGGACGGCAGGAAATGAAAACAAGAACTTTGAGGCGGCTTTTCAAAGAGCAGATGACAAATGTTGAGTGAATTCTCTTCATCCGTGAGATGTTCTGTCACTCTTCGTCCTCATCAGCTTCATCTTTTCCTTTGACTCTTGGGTTCATTCATTCAAAATCAAAAAAATGCTACATTTTCTCTGGACTTATTTCCTGCAAATGTCCCGTTCGATCCTATTGATCATATCTTAAATGTAGAACTCTACAATTAGAACTTTTACCAAATAAAATAACTTCAGAGTTGGACGGGCAATTAGATTAGCTTCTTTTTTTTTCCCCTTTTGCTTTTGCTGCCCCCAGTTGCTATCGATCCGCATTAGGATTTGGCACAAGTTTTATGCTGGATGTCCTTCCTGACAGTTCCAGTTCTACATGGAGAAACCTGCTCACAGCTCCTGGTGTTCCCAAACGATCTCTCAGTCAAGTGCTAATCAGGACCCACTCCGCTTCACTTCTGAGATCTGGTTCAGGTGTGCACAGAGCGGCAACGACCCGTTATTCACGTGGATTTCACTCAAAGCAGCCGAAATATTTGGGAGGAGTTTAAAGTATCCGCATTGGATATTTTGCATTAAGTTCAACTTCTAATTTTGACCTGACAGCCAATAACAAGCTGTTTGGATACTGCTGACCTGTGAGATCATCGCGATCTAAACACGGAATGTCAGGTTGCATTATTATTATTATTATTATTGGGCAAGTGACAGTGAGCCCTTACTTGTGTGTTGAATGCGGAATTTGTATGGATGTATGTTTGTTTGCACGTTCGTCACATTCTATATATATATATATATATATAAGGTCGCCCCTTAATGCCATGCATTTTTCTAGTTTATTTTATTTATTGTTATTGTTGTTATTATTATTGATATTGACTCCCACTTGGGGTGTTCTATCTTTTGGCTCCACTTCCATCCTGCTCAATATCATCATTACGCCACGGTGAACCATCAGGATGGCTATTCACGTAGTTCTATTCTCTGCAAATATGACACGGACGATCCCAACAAAGTACTTCTGATGCTCCATTCACATGTTGGCAGTAAGCAGCAGACGGTAAACCCGATGTTCCATTGTTCTCAATGAGAGAGCGGCCACTGGCTGTGAGAGCAGCAGCTGCACACTGTGACGGTACGTGCCGATCACAGTTAAAGACTTTCTGCTTTTCCCACCTACAGCAGCAACACGGACAAATTGGATGATGGGCTGTGTTTGGATATTATTCCTGCATGCCAGATTCAAGAAGAGAATAACCGCTTATGCAGGAGATTAGCGTCATTCATTTCCCACATGCACCCGGGGAGAAGCGGCGTGTAAACCGGAGCATCTAAACTTGGAATTTAGAACAAAATCATAAGGGTTTTTTTTTCCCTTACAAAATGGAATTCTGTGCAAACATTTTAATTTTATTACAGTGAAGTATTTCGTGGGTTTTTGACTTTATCAGCGTAAAAACAGAAAGTCTGCTTTCAAATGTCCAAACATTGTGATTCCATGAATCAATTAAAAAAAAACCTCGAACCTTATCAAGTCTCAAGCCTTTTTAAAATAATAATAATAAAGAAACAAGTCATTTGTTTGTCAGTGTAGTGCTCTGTACCAGCACAAAGACTCTGTGTGAGGTTTAAGGCTGATGACTCTGCTCGGGACTTTTTTTGATAATGAACTTGGTTTCTGTTTTCAGGATTCTTAACTGTGTTTTTGTTCCTTTTACACTTTCACTTAAGCTTCTTTTTTTTTTTTTAAAGTAGAAGTATGAGGAAGGCGGTAAAACCTTCACATCTTCCATGTTTACCTGCTCACCGTGCACAGCTTCATGCCGACAGATTAAACCTGTGAACGTTTGATATTTAAAAAAAGAAGAAGCCAGCATTCCCTCACTCAGCCTCACTGCTGCCTGTCAATCATGCAGGTGGAGACTCCGCCCCCTCGGTGACTGGGTGTGTCACCGTTTATTTTGCTATTCCTGCTTTGAATTTCAAACCAGAACTAATTCATGCTGAAACAGTCACACTGCCATAATTCACTTAATCACTTTCTAATTTCCAGTTAATCCGATCTGATGAAGCAGTTTGTTTCTTTTAAATCTTACCTTTTTTTTCCTCTTCAGAGTTTAAACTTTCTGTTTTTCTGTTTGGAGGGACTTGACATTTATTTGCCATTTAGGGCTTTAAACAGGACGGTTTGTGGTTAAACTGTTCTGTATAAATAAATGTGACGCGAATCGAACCTTCAGCTCCAGATATCGGTGTCAAAGAAAGTGACTGATCACAGCATCTGCTGTCAGAATCTCTTCACCTTTAATAGTCAGTGAAATAATAAAAAATAAAAAAACACAACTAGACATAAAGTAGCTCAGCACACAGCCGTCCAGTTACTTTTGGTCCTGACATTAGACATTATGAACTCGTTTTTTAAACAGCTTAAAAAAAACTTGTCAATGTCCAAATATATATGAATGCTTTAATTAACTGCTGATATTTTGTTCATTTCCAAACGTAAATGCAGTTCTTCGTTAACCTTTGACCTTTGTGCACCGTGTTTGTGTGAGCACGAAGGAGGGCGCGGCGCGTTTTCGTTTGGAGAATTGCAGGAATGTCACCGTCGTGTCTGCACTCGTCTTCCTCACATTTATGTCGCTGCTCTGCTTTTCTTCATGTCTGCAACCTGAAGTTTCTCACATTTGATCTGATTAACTTTATTTTAATTATTACAGATTCTTTACTCATTAAAATAAACTCAGCAGGTTTTTTTGTTAATAGAATTACAGAAGAACAAATAAAGAACCGAATCCTTTATGTTGGTCATTTACCTACAAGGTCTCCGAAGTACCACCCTAAATAAATACAAATGTATATATAGTCAGGTCCATAAGTATTTGGACAGTATTTTGCTTCTGCAAACCACTACAATAGAGTTAAAATGAAACGATCCAGATGTTTCAGCTTTAATTCAAAAATATCACAATAACCATTTAGGAATGACAGACATTTTTATACACAGTCCCTCAATTTTCAGATGTCATAAATAATTGGACAAAGTAAATATAAGGATTTATTTTTATTTTTATACAAATCATCACTTTTACAGCCAGTGTTCTTCAGACAAATCAGGCGATGGATACATGAACATTTCCAAGTCACTGAATACATCTTGGACTTAATTTCCATCAATCATTAAAGGTGTAGACCAGTTTGATACAACACAATTTAGTTTGTGTTGAAATGTAGGTATTAGAAAGCACCTCCATTTCTGTGGTATGTCAAAAAGTTGCGGCTAATTTTATTTCGGGTTAAGTTTTTATTCTGGGGGGGATTCGTGGCAAATATAGTGACTTTGCTCTGTGAGATCTTGCAAGAGGACATGAAGGAGGAAACGCAGGCACAAGGTTCGAAGTTCATGCTGCATTCAATGAAAACGGGGAAATATAATTTAAAATATACTATATAATAGATCAACTAAATCTTTCATCTCCCCACTGACTCGCGTTGGCAAACCAAGTAAAAAGGTTTTAACTGCAGCTAACGCTGGTGTTGATAACTGAAACACAGACAGGTTTTGTCTTACCCATCCAGCAGGCATCCAGCAAAACCTTTGCGTGAAATAGATTCCATCCAGAGTTCTTCCCAATGGGATTTCTGGTGGCCTACATTTAGCGGTTGTCTTATTTATTTATTTTTTCCACAATTGAAGGTCTACCATGTTTCTTCTGCTCCATGACGCTAACACTAACATGTAGCGTAGCGGTGCCTTTTGACCCTTGCATGGTGTCTTGTTGCTGCAGTTTTTACCCGCGTTGCTCAAAAAAAAATTCCCCCCCCCCAGACAAGGTGAACTTTGAGCATTTTGGTGATATAAGAGTGATAAAAATTCACATCTTTAAGTAACACAAACAGTGTGGTCGTGTCTGGTGAATCTGTCTCTAAAAGTGAGTGACTGTGCAAGAAGGAGAATGAGGGAAGCCACCAAGACACTCGGGCAGCTCTGAAGGAGTTCTAGGCTTCTGTGGCTGTGATTGGACAAACCGTGTGTGTCACTCCATCGTACAGTCGTGCAACTGGTGTAGCAGCAGACAAGAGTTGCACTATGCAGAGTTTATCCAACAACGTGGTGTCAGAGCAAACCGATGAGGTCATCAGCTTGTTGATTTAATTCTTCTCTTCTTTTTTTCCCCCCCTCAGGATTGAGTCGCCGTACTAAAGATGTCCCTTCTCACTGCTGGTAAGTTTGAAGAACATTTCACAAACTCAACCTTTAATCAGTTCCAACAATGAAGTATACTGACCGACCAGTGAAGGTTTGAGAAGTAAATTATTATAATTACACTGAATTATTAACACATAAAGGCATTTCCACAGTCGCTGCTATTCAGACTGTAACGTGCCTATAAAATGGTCACGACCTCTTCGGCTGCTTCTTTTTTTGTTGTGTGATGTCATCACCCCCCAAAACAAATAAACAAACAAACAAACAAAAAAATAGTCGTCTTTGCACAAGTCAGGATTGATACAATAACATCTCCAAGTCACAACAACCACAGGGCCTAGGTGGTTCCGTACGGTGGTGGGTGGGTGTGGCGACGTGCCGTGCCAGTGAATGATCCCAGACCTGATCTGATCTGATCTGATGATCGCTTCTAGTTCAGTTAAATCATTAAGAAATATAAAGAGAATGTCATGGGATATAAAATCTGTCTAGAGCAGGCCATCCTCAAAAACTGAGTGAGCGTGCATGAAGGAGACTAGTGAGGGAAGCCACCAAGACACCCATGACAGCTCTGAAGGTGTTGCACGCTTCAGTGGCTGTGACTGGAGAGAGCTTTGTCTGTTGTTTCTCCAGTTACAGCTTCATGGTCGAGTGGAACACAGAAAGACTTTGTTAAACAAGAAGACACATGAAATGTAGGACAAAGTTTCCCATGTGCCTTCTGGGAAACTGTGGCCTAGATTTCATCTGCCTCCTTTGGAACAGTGTTGCTGTGTGTTACTCTGCCCTGAATCTGTGACTGGTGAAGCAACAACTTAATAATTGAGCTGAAAGGAAAAGGGAAAGTAAATCCTGTCCCACAGTGATCTGGGAATTCAAGAATGAGATGAAAAAAATTTGGGAGCCAAAACTTAAAATAAAATTTTAAAAAACCCTCTTTGATCAGAGTTCCGCCTCTCCAATCAGCTCCACTGAAATCTGCTTAGAGGAGCTAACATCCCCTGAAATCCTCCTCTGCTGGTTAGTGGAGGTAATAATTCTCCAAAATGAAAACTGAAATCTTTCTCAAATCTTTTCTCTTCCTCTCTTTAGGATACAAAAATTTTTTTTCCCACAATCCATCTGTACAGACGGAGGAGCATCCAGCTGGTTTTGATTAAAGACTTCTTCGTTGCCATCATCGCTCCCTCGCCGTCTGATGTGGAAGTCTTTGCCGTTTGTCCCTTCTGATGGATTTGATCAGTTTGGATTATTTGCTGTTGGGTTTTTTATTTTTCCGGTTTGCAAACGGCGAATCGTCAATGGATTGTTGTTTTCCTTCGTCGCTTCCTGTTTTTGTTTTGTTGTTAAGTGTCACCTTCTGTCTCATTTGAAGCTTCCTTCAGAAAACCAGCGATGGAGACCTTTCCTGGACATAAGCGATGACTGAATCCCACAGGAGGATCGTTTTGAACGTCGCACACACGGGGGAGGACTGGGGCAGAGGCCACGCCCACCAAAAAATATCAAAAAAAAAATACTGTGGATTATATTCTTTTATTGTCGGTGCTAAAAGGCCAGAAGACGACTGCAGCAAAGACTTTTGGACCTAAAGACCTCGTTTTGTCGGCTTTTCACTACTTGGTTCATTACGTTAATTAATTACTGATGTTTGTCACATTTACCTCGAACCCAAAAGAGCTTTTCTGCTCCACTATTTTATTCGACAGAAAAAAAAATTGACAACTATTTTCAACATTTTAACTTTTCAAGAAAAAAACAATATTCAAAATTTTGATTTGTTCCAGCTCTTCAAATGTGCGGATTTTCTCAGTTTTAACCTTTAAATCTGGGAGACGGGCGGAGAAAAGAAAACGCAAAGAATGCAAAGAATTTGGAAGCACCAGACCCGATTAATAGCAGAATTTAAAAAAAATCTGCCGTTTGTGTCAAGATTTAAGATACAAATAATTTAGAATTTAAAGTTTTCGCTTCTTACAAGTCGAAACAGATTCCCCGCATGAAAGCTGAAAGGATTAAACGTCTTCTGAAGGCAGGAACAATAAACGGCTGATTTTCCGGCTCGGCCACATCCTTGACCCCAAGCTCTGTAGGGGGCGTGGCTAAATGCAGAGGGCCGTTCTGCTGTCGGGCCTCAAAGGCTCTGAGGCCACAGCAGCTGTGCAACATTCATTGGTTTGATTCGTGGGCGTGTAATTATAAGTGATCCATTATTTCAACTTTGTCAATTTAAGCAAATTACGACTTGATGTGAAGCAAGTAAAACTTCTGGCTCACTGCTGTCCAGCTGAGTCCTTTCCTCCAGTTACCATGGTAACATGGCAAATGACTCAGGTGTAACCGTCTTTGAAGTTGCTGTTTGCGATATTGGTAGCACCATCTGGTGGTCCTTTGATGCAATTACAAATGTGGCGATAACGATAGTAATTTTTGGATTGGGTTTTTGGAAACAACGGACCAAGTATTGGGTTCAAACAACTTTTGATTTTTAAGACAAACTGCTTTCATTGGTTTAAAACTTTTTTTGAGCTTTTAAAATGCCTGAAACGTGTTTTAACCTCCTTCAAATAATTTTGAATTGGCTTCAAATGGCTTTCGTCTGGATTTATTCTGGTTAAAATCGATTTGTTTGCACAGATTTATTTCCCCTTCAATAACTTACTTTGCTGCAGTGGACAAATCCTTTATTTGCAGCAATTAAACTGGACTTATTTGGTCTCGGTGGGAAATTTGAGTGTGTTCCGTTCGTGCGTTGCACAGTTGCAGATGTGAACGCAGCGGCTGTCAATCAGCGGGGTGGCGGTTTGCTTGTTGGTCGTATGAACCATGAATCTGGATTAATGCTGCCTTTCTATGTTTCAGCTCATTCTAATGTGAGTTAGGGTTAAAGTTTGAGTAAAACTATCCTGTGACTGCTGACGGCTAGCGTATTAGCGGTGTCAGGTAAATGCAGTTTTATCATTTCATCCCGACCAAAGTAAAACTGTTTAAAAAACAGATCAGTTTAGTCCGTTCACATGACGAACGAACACGCAAGCTAGCTACCTAGCGTAGCCCAGCTGCGACAGTGGCTCTTCATGCCAGCGTGACTATTAAGAATAAAACGTTCTCAAAAACAAGCTTGTTTATTTGTGAGTAAATAAAATATTTTGCTAATATGCGCAGGTCAGGCTGCTGCCCAGTCCGTGATTTTATGAAATAATTTAACCGTACAATTGTGATGTTACATATTTTTTTATATGATGATTAAATCTGCGCTGACAACACATCAGCTGCAGCACATATAGAAGCTTCAAGCTCCTCCCACTTTGCAGATAAAAGTTGCATTGCTAATTCATAGTCTGACCAGCGCTGACGGTTAAAAAAACTATTTTAGGTGTTCCCGTATCTGATTTTTGTGGAAGGAACTCGAACACAACAACAGCTACAGAGCAGACATTTCCAAAAAAAAGAACATTCTAAATAAAGACTTTAGTCTTTTTTTTCCCTGCTTGTTTTAACTTTGTTTTCTGTTTCAGTGAGTGTGTGTGAACGCTGCAGGCAAACACTTCCGAGGCGAGATTTAACATGCAGGAGCGAAATTTAAATGAGGTGAAGAAGGAAGAAAAGGCGGGAAAGTGGGCGGCGACATTCTTTGTGGTTTGGAGGGAAAGTTTGTGAGTTTGTGCAGTCGGCCTTCATACCAAAGATACTCGAGCTACACATATACGTCCTCACTCGCAACCAGGTCACAACTAGTTTTAAAGACGGCGATGTCGTCGTCATGGAAAATAAATAGAAACGAGCTTTTATATTATCTGAAGTTTGGCTTTTAATGGATCACTTTTCTTTTTCTTTTTTTTTTTTGGAACCCTCAGCTGATTTATCCTGTGCTTTGAACTTTTTGATGATTTTAATGTGTGGTGGGTGGTTTGTATGGAAGCCTCTCATGTCTAATTAAATAAAAATCCTACCACAGGAGACTTTTCATGTTTTCAGAGGGAAAGAATTTGGCTCCGGTTCTGTGGCCTCTGGGTCTTTACCAAGCTTCCTGTTTAGTCAATGATACAGGAACTAAAAAGTGGCGCTTGCAAGATTGAGATGTTACTGATTGGCCAAATGAAAGCTTTTCTCAGCCCAGACAGACGTCTGTAAGCAGCAACAAACTCAGAACAATGTGATTTTTTTTTTTAATTTTTTTTTTTTTAAGCAATTTAAAAAGGAAAAAAAAGAAGGTGGAGACATGAAATAGGAAAAAGAACATGCTGGGTTCAGAATATCACACCACCAGGTAAACTATAAATGTAACAACTTTAAAAAAATGAGATATTAAAATAATTGAATTAAAGCAGCTCAAAGGTGTGGAGGGACCAATCAGTCCCAACCCAGTTCCAGGTGATTTGGTTCCATGATGTGATTCATTTGGTGTCAAAGCAGCTAAAACACAGTGAAATTAATACACATTTTAATATGAATTTCCTCCAAATAAATATAATTAATAGATAATGTGACACATTATTCAGCTTTTTTTGTATGATTGAGTGAATTACTTTTCATTGCACCTTGATTTTTGATGAAAGAACACATTCTGCAAACGGAGAAAACTGATCAGGAAAAATCAATGCAAAAAAATTCTTTGCTTCTTTTGGTGAAGGAGTGAAGTCGAGCAAATGCTATCTGAAAAGTCTTCTGTATTTCACTGTTTGCCTGATTTTTATTTAATTTGGTATGACAAAGGCGCCGCACTCTGGCGTGATCTCGGACTTTAACGTGCACTGATCTCCAGTGAGAAAAGTATTTATTTTGTTTAACTGGAGCTGAAGATCATAGCTGGTCTGCAGATCATAAAATAGCATTTTTATGTTGCACGTTTCCACTCTGATCGCAGGAACACGCTTACAAGCGTGTTGTTTTCAGCCGTTGGATAACACACAGAACACATGTCGATACGACACTTTGTTCCCGCCAAACGAGATACTTTTAAAGGATAAAAAAAACAACAACTCGCGCCTGCAACATAAATCATGTAGATAAATGTTCAACACTGTAAGTTGTTTTGTGACATTTGTAATATTGTATGTGGGATTTCTATCTTTATTATTTGTGTTTCAGGGATGCTTTTTAAAATTTTGTGTATGTTTACAAAAAAGGGTCCAATTCTTGTGAAAATGTTAATGTGGGTATAAAAAAAAATCACAGATGTAAATTTTGTCCCATTTAACAGTTTTGTAAAGTCCTAAAAGTTTTATAAGACCTCAATTCTTGGATTTCTAAATCTGAGAATTTGAGAATGAAGTTGTAATATTTTTTTGAAAAAAGTCCAAATGAATTAAAAAAATAAATAAAAGTCATATTGTAAGGAAACGTATTTTACAAGCAACCGCAACAAAATACACAAGAATAGATAACAGATGAGTGGAGGGAAAAGAAAGTCCTATAATCAGAATAAATATTTGATTTATTTTTAAAAGAGAATTTCAGAGAATAACTAGGAGATTTTTGTTAAAAATATTAAAAGAATGGTGTATTTTACAACAAAAATTCATTACAGGATTAGAAGAAAAGTCATTACAAGAACAAATTGTTTCTACAAGAACAAAGTCATACAGTCAAGAATTTCCAATTTCACAAGAAACTATTTGAGAAATGATTTTACAACAATCATAAATGTTTGTAAAATGGCAGTAAAAAAAAACCCTGATATTTTAAGTTCAGTCAGTTTTACCAGAAAGGATGTGATTCTGCAATTAGAATATTTCAAAAAGAAAAGTTGTAATATACACAGAAAAAAATAAAGATGTAACGACAAAAGAAAACTTCTGCAATATAAAGTAGTAGTGATGCACCAGAAGTCAAAGTATTTCATTATTTACATTAAAAAAACTAAACTAGATTCGAACCGCCTTTGTCAACACAAGTTTTCCCAAATGTTACAAGTTTTCTAAAATATTCAGATTTTTTTTAAATCACTGATGTTTAACTTTTTTTTTTCTTTTTTTTAGTTCTTCACTGATGTTTGTGTAAGACAAAGTTTCTGTCCAATCACAGGCTGCGTACATTCGAATCATCCAATCAGAGTGATGTTTTGGTTCAAACTGCACATTCCAGCTGAAGGAGTTTTCGGTCTTTTCTCGGTTGCCGCGCCCAGCCGAGAGAGCAGAGAGAGAGGGAAAAAAAAGTAAAGTGACAAACCGTCCTTCCTTTCACATTCTGCCTGGAAGACTTTTTTTTTTTTTTTTAAAGCAGAATCTGAGATTTGAATGTAAACTGGAGCAGCACTCATTAGAGTTCATACTTGTAGAAAAAGTGCTTCTGTCAGCTAAAAAGAAAAAAAAACATATCCACGTCCTCGTTATTGATTATTTTAGGATTTAATGTAATTATGAGGGGTTTTTTTAGCTCTCTAGGGTTGACTGACATTTTTATGTCCTTGATATGTGAGTCAGAATTAACTTTTAACTTCTCTTTGTCTGACTTTGTACAAATCTGTGCTGCACACAAATACATGTTTTTCAAATTTGGAATGTGAAATTTCTCCCTTCTTTGCTACCTGCAGAGTTTTATATCTCTTGGCCTTCTTCCATCCCAAATAAATTACAGAGTCACTTATTCCAGTGTATCTGAAATCTTTACTGAGATATCCTGAAATTATTTTGGCACCATGTCATTTAAAATCTCAATTAAAACCAAAGCCATGGAGTCATCGTGTGTTTGTGGTCTGACTGGTTCACAGGATCTCTGTAGGTCACGTTAACCTCCTAACGAGCCGTTTTTCCATCAGCGGCCTCCTGAGATAATACGGAGCCCAAACAAGATCCGTATCAAAGAAACCAAACCGGTCATTAAAATAAACGACTGCAGAGCTCATTTACAAACCAGAACACCAAAACCTTTCGTTAAGTCTTTGTGTCACATTTTCTAAGTATTTCTGTTGTATAATCTACAGGTTTTTTTTTTTGGTACAGTCTTTATATTTGATTTCATTGTTTTATGAAAGTAAATTAAAATTATCTTATGTTGTCATTTTAAAATGTACGAGCTTTAAAACTGTCAAAACAAATAAATAAAATAAAATGAATTTTGTAACAATTCAGTCCCTCCCAGACGGTATTTCCCAGCGTTATCGATGGGAACGCTCGGGTGCGGATTCTTCTTACCACGTGCGTATGTGGGACGACAAACAAACCGAAATATCTAGATGTTGGCGTTTGACAAGATATTTTATTTGTATTTCAAAAATAAAAGTGAAATATATGAAGGAAAAAGGATCGTGAACACAAATTCCTGTTAGCGAACTTTGTGCGGGCGAGGTTTCACGGTTTTCCTATTTTAAAAGCGTCATCATTTCCGGGCCGTTCTTGTTTCACAATTAGAAATCACGACGGAAAGTTTCTCAAAAAAATCACCAAACTAAAAACAATGAAGAGTTTAAAGGTTAATCGGAACAGCAGAGCTGCTGAACGTTGTTTTTTTAATTTATTTTTATAATTACGTTACGTAGTGTCGCATTATGCTGTTTGCTGCATCTTTGGCACATTATCGAAAGTCTGGACACAATAAACCCAGAAATTTTTTTGTTTCTAAATAAAAGTCTTCAAAATACTCACTTGTGATCTAAAATAAAGATAGAAAAACGGCAACCTCAGGTCAACGTTGAGGTCATGTTCTATCTGTGCGTCTGATTGGCTAAAGGTTTGCCCTATTTAGTAATGGTGGCTCGGTCTCCATGGCAGCACACGATCACATGATAACTTATTAATATATAGTACGACTCCGCGGTGTTTAATTTGCGCGTCTTCAGCAGGAATAACGATGTTTTGAAGGTGTTCTTTTGCACATTTGCCTCTGTGCTCAGGGGGCGTCGGTTTTCATCACATGGATCAGCTCAAAACTCTGACTCAAAGTGGTGTTCATCAGTGAAATTTTGAGAATCCAAGTCCACTTAGGCGCTCCCGGTGCACGGTTCTCCGCTCCGAATCCGTTTTAACCGGATTAAAAGACACAGGTGTGAAAACACTCTGAGTGAGGACTTGGACCTGGAAGCTGACCTTGGTCAGGAACTCAACTACCAACTACAGCTACTACCAACTTGGCAACGCTTCAGTGGTGAGCAGAATCTTTTTCCAGGTTGTGTTGCCTTTAAGTCTCTTCTTGCAGATTGGACGCCTTAACCCCTTACTGCCTAAATTTATTTCCAATCCGAGCCAACACTTCCCATTTCTTCAACCCGATGCAGTTTACACTCTGACCACTAGATTGCAGCAAAGTGCTTCCAATATGATCCTTGGTATGTGTGGAGGATGCATCAACAGGCATTAGTGGAATACATACGCCGCTTTGGCTGCATTCAGCTGGGAAGCGGTTTGAGACGAATTCGCGACAGTCGTCTACTAGGGGTTAATTAGTCGTGACAAATCAACATATTTTTGTTTTTAGTTTTCTTAAATTGTACAGATATCGTCAATCACATTATTGTGATGTGTATCGCTGTCAATATCCAAAATGTAGATGTGAAAGGTTTTACATGTTAAAACGGCTCAGTTCACTTCACCCAGTGGTACGATGTAGCTGCTAATAAATGGATTTATTTTAGGGGCAGTTGACAGGATTAGCCACAGGGTCAAAACTGATTAATACACTCAGTGATCAGAACCTGGTAGCCATGACGACGAGACATGATGGTGAATGACAGGAAATACCCGGAAGAGTCGGTGCATGAAGCTATGAAGGCGGCAGAGTTAAAATGCTGATACCAGTCTTCTGAAATCATTTTTTATTTTTTTAGACTTTTTACTTTGTGTTTGTATCCACAGTGACTTTGTGTTGACACAAATAAATCCTGGACAAGGATCCCTCAAGCAGCACAGACTGACCAATTTGCTCAATGGGGCAACTAGAGAAGCTGTACGTAAAGAGTGCGACGCTGGGGAACCGGTGAACCGGACCTGTGCTGGGGGGCTGGATCCACACGGAGACTTTATGAAACTGGAATCGTCTCGTTTTGTGAGTAAGCTCGCTTGATTTCTCCTGTTGAGCCGGGAACAGTATTTATCAGGCGAAACTGTTAAGCACATTTTCAAGTTCACCTGCAAACACACAGGGGCAGACTCAAGGTCGTGAGCACATAGGGTTTGTCGTACATGTTTAATGGCCAATGTGTGAAAGGTAGCTTTAGAAACGCAACATTTTGGTTCTTCCAGCAGGTTCGGATCAGTTTTTACGAGTTTGACCAAAAAAAAAGTACAGCTGGAAATCACGGAGCACTAAGTCGGGTTCTTACTTTTCCGACTGTGTGGGGCAGAATGTGTTTGGGTGTGTGAGTGTGGGAGGGCTGGGGGAGGAGTCTGCCCCCCCCTCCTGTGAGCCTGTATCCTTCTTTCCCGTGGATCCGTGTTGAGTGAAACACTGGCAGCTACCTGTTTAAAAGGAAACACAAACATTCCTGACTGAACACTTTGGGCGTGTCCACACCTGTCCAACGTACCTGAACTCACACATAGATTCACAGAATAAAGCCACACGTTGGAAACAAACTTAGTTGCCCTAGAGGACTAAACTGTCACTAAATATACACTTAAATACAACTTTAATTTTATGACAAACTTTTTTCTCAAAAAAGAAAAGTTTGTCATAAAATTAGAAAAAAAGTTATAAACATTACAAGATTATTTATAACATAATAATAATGCTGTAAAAATAAACCTGTGACATGCAATATTAATTATTTAACAAGAGTAAAGTCACAAGATTATGACAGGAAAGATTTAATACTTACAGAAAATGCCAAATATATTTTTCATTTTCTGATTGACATTGTTTCTTTTTTTTAATGTAAAATGAGATAAAACAGTTAACATTTTAATCTTACAAATTGTTAAATTAATGTTGGATTATTTTTATCTGATGTCCAAAGTTGTCCAGCAGACGTTTGGTGTCATTACTGCCCCCTAGTGGTAGAGAAGCAGTTGTTTGTTTGTTTGTTTGTTTGTTTGTTTGTGATTCAGTTGTGTTTGTATGAATGTTTCGATGTTAAACAAACCCAAAAAAACAAAGTGACATCTGTGATGGCTGAGAAGGCGCAGCCGATCAGCACGAACACGTTACGCCGCCGTAAAAACCTGTCGCTTAATTACAGGTTAGCGTAATAACGGCCTGTTGGATGAACGTCACAACAAAAACATGTTTTCAGGCTCTGCCCCACAAACACAGAAGCTCCTTAAGGACAAACGAAGACCGTGGAGACGTTTTGTAAGTCCAGAATATGTTTCTGGAGGCGATCGGCTGCTTCGGTAACGTTGATGAGCTGTGAAATGTTCTTAGTGACCTTTAGTGCCTCGTGGTGAGGAGCGCCACAATGTTCTAGTAAAACGGGAAGCTGTGGCTCTGACTGTTGCTTTAAAAGTCAACGTTTGGTGACGTTGGTTTCATTCCGTCTTTCACCAGCTTTGAACCAAATCAACGAGTTGGTGGCCGGTGGCCCTGCGGTGTGCGGCTGCTGCTCTCACGGCCAGCGGTGGAGGAATGGTCCATCGTCCTCTCACTGAAAACGATGTTACGTCTGGGTTAACAGACACAGCATGTTTTTCCAGTCACCAGTCCACCTTTCCTATTCTTTCTGTTTCTGCATCAGTTTCTCACTGTTCTTTTTCCCTTAACCTCTGCTCCCCTCTGGTGGAAACTCTGGGGTATTACATCAACTATTCTGCGTTTACTTTTAAACTTGGAGCAATTGGTGTCCTTCATTGTGCACAATGAGGTCAAACTTAGCCAGATTGAGAGAAAATCCATCCAAATGTGCAAAAATTTCACCAAAAAAAAAAAAATCCTGCAGTATCAGACTAAAATAAAAAATGTAAATCAGTGGTGGGCCGTCGGGGCCAGCAAGGCCTTCTGTGCTGTTCTAGATATTAACAGAGCACTTATTTATATTAATGAAATCTTTTCTACTCTCCCTGAGCTGTGCTGCTTCCAGATCAGCTCATATGGGTGAGAGCTCAGCTGTTTTGTCCAATCAGATTTCTCCCTGCTGTCTCCGGGTGAAACATCTTCTCTGAGGCCTTCAGAATGATTCCCTCTGATGCTGTGGACTGTCGTGTTCTTTAACCAATCAGATTCAGAGTTTGCTGTGCCTGCTAGCAGCTTCTAGCTAGCTAACAGCTACGTCAGCAGTGTGTGGATCAGAGACATTTTTGTTCACTAAACTTAATTAAAACAATGTTAGCTAATTGGAACGAGGCTAACACGTAATGTAGCCTCGAAGCTCATGTTCTAATTCATTTAAACTCTTTTTCTTGGCGTTTAAATTTTAGGCGTTTTTTAAAACTTTGCTCTGTTTTTTAATGAACAATTATTTACTGAACAACCGTGTTATTGAACTGTTTCTAAAGAAAGAAAGGCAGACTGACTTTGTCTTCCCGTGATAAGCAGCTTTGGTGAGTTGAATTGATTTTTAATTGATTATTGATCGCTTTAGATGGTTGCTGCTGGTGTGAATGCCGTCTGTGGTCTGTCTGTGTCAGTGTCTGTGTGTCAGACACACACATATAAAGTCCAGCAGCTTGGCTGGAATCTGTTTTATTCTGATTGTGTTATTTGTCTTTATGGCGTTTTTGCTTGATTGGTGGTCATATGAGTAAATGTGGCTGTTGTGAGTTTTCTCTTGTTTCTTTGTTTTAATGTTTCTGCTTCAGCTCCCCGACTGTCAGAAAGATTTTCTCTCTTTTCCTGCTGGCTCTCTCTCTCTCTCTCTCTCTCTCTCTCTCTTGTCCACCCACTCCATACACGCACTGCCCTGTCTCTTAAAGGAGCCACGCTACTCTTATAACATTTGGTAAAAGTAAGCTCTTTCGGCTTCTCCCTTTTTGCTTTGGGGTCGCCACAGTAGATCGGATGCTGGTCAGTCCATGTGAAATCACCAGATGCCTCCCGACTGACCATCTCCAATTTGTTTGATACTTTCACAAACACATGTTGTTATTCTCAGTAAACTCCATGCAAAATTTCATCCTCGTGGGTTTATTAGTTTTTGAGATATTGGGGCTTTAATAATGGGGCATGACACTGATTTTACTGTAAAAACGAGTGGTACAGAAAAAGATGCTAAGTTCAATAAGTCATTACCTTTGAACTATTCAAACATAAGTGCACTGGCCCGTGTCTACACATATATTTAAAATCCCTCAGATTAACAACAGCTTCTCCCTGATAGTAACTGCTGTTAAATATGTTGGAAAAAGTTTTAAGGTGCCAACAATCTTTGGTTCCTAAGGATGTGTTGGATCAAAGTCTAGATTAAGCATTTAGAACCTTCATCTTGTGGATCCGGTACAAACACCAAAGTCTATTACTTTTACATCAGTGAGGAGAGGCTGTTTGTCTTATTGACTGAAAACCCTTTAAAACGTTAAATAATATGACAGGAAACTATTATTCAACTAGAGATTGTAGTCTTTATTGCTCAAAAATAGCAGCATAAAGGCATTAAAAGATTGGAAATGACAGCAAAAAGTTCAATAAAATGAGTAAATCGAATAAAAATGAAAAGTAGTAATAGTACAAAAATTGAGTAAAATGAATAAAGATAATCAGAAAAACATTCAAAAATAGTATCAATCAACTTTTGATTAATCTGGAAAAGATCAAAAACATAAAAAAAAAACTGATCAAAATGTCTTAACATCAAAAGCACAAAAATGTTTAAATATAATAAAATCAAACTATTCTAATGCAGAAAACTAAAATTGTGATTTAGTTGATCTGTAAAACCATCTTTTTAAATCATAAAACTGTTGAAAATATTTTGGGAACTCTGTCAGTAAAATAACCAAAGGCTGCAAGTTTAAATAGATCCAAGTAACAGATCAGATCAGATCTTTTATTTTTCAGTAGTTTTTTTTTTTTCACAATCATGAAATCCTTAATCAGAAAGAGGCTAAAATAGCTGCTTTCAGAAAGTGTCTAAAATTTTTTAGGTGTTGTAGCCTCAGAAAAATTCGAAGAGTTTCTGTGAGCAGTTTTCTGTAAGCTTGCTGGTGTCTCCTGAAGAGTTCCTCTTTCTTCATGCTGAGGTTTCTCCGCCTTCTCTCTGTGTTCTGAAGACGTCTCCCTGCGTCTGACCAAGTCTTTGTGTGACAGTCTGTTTTAAATATCCATAAGTAATAATGTCAGTAATTCCACCTCTCACTACTTTCTTTTAACCAAATAAAGTGAAATTTGCATAAAAAAAGCTTTTTATCTTAAATAACACCCGTGATGAAGTCACGGTGACTATGCTGTTTTTCTAAAAATGAAGGACTTTTCTAGAATATACTGGAAATTACTAGAAGTTCTCAGCTGTGAAAGTCCCTGATATTCGGCAGCAGTGGAAAGCTACAGCCCACGGTGTTTTCTCAAACAGAGCTCTCTTACACCAAATACACACTTCACACATCATTTATTATAATAAAATCACTGGTTTATATTGGAATTACTGTTTATGAAAACTTATTGATTTTCTTTGATTGTCTAATTCTATAAATGTATCATAATCTTTATGAACACGTCGCCATCACTTGGTAATTTGAACTTTGTTATTCATGCTGCTCGCTCTTTGGGTTTCTTCTCCAGCGCAGCTCCTCGTCAGGCAAACTTAAAGGAGTGCCAGTGTTGCTGTAATCGAGTTCCAGGAGGTCACCAGGATCACACTCAGGAACATCTGATATATCTCCTTCCTCCTTGTTCTCTTGTGGGTTACCTGCAGCAGGTGTCTCTCAGGCAGGTGTCCCCTCTTGTCTCTGTGTTGCCGGTGCATTTGGCTCCATCTGGTGGTGTCTCTTTGTCTCTGCCCCTCTCTGCCGGTGGTGATAATATCTTGGCCTCCAGTTAGAATGGCCCCCACCAGGGTTCTCACTCTTCTGCCCTTTGAGCTTTGCATCAAATCCTCCAGCTTTAGTGCAGACGTAGGTCCTCTGTCCATGCGACCCAGTCGAGTGTTGAATCCTTCTCCGAGCCGGCCTGGAGGTTGATCTGGATCCTCTCACCATGACTCTGGTCCTTTCTAGGCACGGAGGCTTCGGACCTGGACGTTGGTATCTGGCTTGTGTGTGGCGTCTGCCAGAATTGCCTCCATGCCCTCTTTTCGGGCGTAACCCTTCAGGCAGGACATCTCTTTTCCTTCGAGCAGCTCCATTACTGGGATTTTTGCCATCGCTCATCCTTCTTTGATATCGAGGTTTATCGGCACAGCTAACAGATGTCTGTAAAAATCATTAGCAAAGGTGTTGATGATTTTATTGTCAATTCAATTTATTCATACAGCGCCAAATCACAACATAAGTTGCCCCAAGGCGCTACACAGTGTTATCAGAAGACATTTATAGGAATAATGAATATTCATGTGAATAAAAACATGACAAACTGCAGCGTTTTTGGCACATAGATTTTTTTATTACAAACGTGTGTCTATATATTGAACATCAGAGGGCTGATCCCCTCCTACAGTTACACTTCAATAATAACAATAATCATCAGAATAATGTCCATCGGTTTAGCACTGCTGGTAGAAATCTAACGATGAAACAGAATTCATTTATTCATCAGCACAATGACACTGAAAATATGAACTGAACAGGACTGACTGCGTTTTTATCCATTTCATCTTCATCTGGCTGATGTTTTTATGTCAAATAAAAATCTACAGGCACTGATAATAAAATACACGTTTCTAAAGTGTATCAATAAAGCCTGCATGAATGCACTTTGTTTTCATAATCGGACCATCAGAAATCATATGTAGTTACTGATAAAAGGGCGTCAACGTTCGGCTCAGGAGAAACCACCTCACTGTACATCATTGATGCAGGGTTGCCAGGTCTGTGGATTTCCTGCTGAGTTATCCTCCTTTTGAAGTCTTGCCGCAAGATTGTTTTTTTTTTTTGTTTGTTTGTTGTCGGGTTGAACAGAACTTTTTGGATGTAAAGACCAGTGATCTGAACAAAGGACACTGGAAACTGTAAATTATTAAAGTTCATGGAGTTTCTTCTTCTTCTTTTTTTTTTTTAAATCTTGTCCCCATTTGGTTTGTGTTGAAATGAAAAATAATGTTGAAATAAAATATTGTGAATTAACAGGATAAAGTGGATATAATGAAATAAGGTAAACAAAAGTGCAAACAGTAAATACACAGCCTCTTTCTGTCTGTATTAACTGTCTGATTAAAGTCACAGTGAAGCAACATGATAAGGTGTGTGAGTTTAAATTAGTTTTTGCATTAATGAAGTAAAAGCAGGCGGCACGGTGGCTTAGTGGTTAGCTCTGTTTCCTCACAGCCAGAAGGTCCCAGGTTCTCTTCCCACCTGGTCCTTTCTGTGTGGTGTTTGCATGTTCTCCCCGTGTTTGTGTGGGTTCCCTCCGGGTGCTCCGGCTTCCTCCCCCCTGTGATGGACTGGCTGCCCGTCCAGGGTGAACCCCGCCTCTCGCCCAATGACTGCTGGGATAGGCTCCACCCCCTGTGACCCTTAATTGGAATAAGCGGGTATAGAAAATGAAAGGATGAAGTAAAAGCAGTACATTCATGTTGTCAGCGAGGCAGCGAGGAAGAGAAAGTGAAAAGACAAATTAACAGCGAGTGTTTGTTTATGATAATATACTGTGTGGAATTAAAAAAGGCCACTTTAGGCCCGAGCTGAAAGACGTGTTTCATTTAACGCTGGCACACTAAACGCCTGTGGTGTTATTTTGGAGATATTATAAAACATTTTGCTGTTGGACTTTAAAAGCCGTAGCTGGTGCAGGGCTGGTTTTTTTCACACAGACCTGGCAACTCTGCAATGATGACCGTTGATGTGCGAGTCGGGGAAACCGTCTCACTGTTGATAGTCGGGATGTGTCGTTCAAAATGAGCAAATGTTTTAAGTGACCCACATGATTCAGTCAGGGTCCGAACCCTTCGACCCTTCGACCCTGCGCCGAACCCTTCGACCCTTCGACCCTGCGCCGAACCCTTCGACCCTGTGCCCAACCCTTCGACCCTGCGCCCAACCCTTCGACCCTGCGCCGAACCCTTCGACCCTGCGCCCAACCCTTCGACCCTGCGCCCAACCCTTCGACCCTGCGCCCAACCCTTCGACCCCCCTGGCAGGTCTTTATGGTAGAAAGAGAGAATGATGAACTGATTCGAGGAGCAGAAAGTCACAACAAAAGATAAACTGGACCGAACCGAATGATTGAACCGTGTGTCGTTTCTTCAGGAAATCACGGAAAGATTTTAACTTGTGAGTCACTGCTGAAAACCAGGAACCACAAAGAGCCAGATGAACGAATCTTTTCATTAAACTGATTTTAAAGAGCAAGTGTCATAAAACAAACCACTTTGGTCAAATCTGTAAAAAAGGAAATGGACAGACTGAGTTACAGGAAGGAAATTACAATCACAAAACTGACACTTTTCTTTCTTTTCAGCCAAAACCAAAAATTCTCTGTGTTGGAATGAATTCATCTTTGAGTGTTTGGAGTTTTTGGACTTTTATATTTGCTGTTCAGCTCAAACAGAACCCACTGACCTGCTGTTTCAAAAACTATAAAACCTGTGCATTAATACTTATTATAAGAATTTACATCCTGGGCGTGTCTGAGTGGGAGTGTGCAAAATATTTTGCCGTAGTAATTAGAAAAGAGCTTTTGAAATGTGAGCGATTGTGTATTTCTGATTGGCTGGGAGGTGTCGGTTAAAATTACACAAGAGGGCGCTGTAGGTTTGACATCTTTCTAAATGGCAGAAAAATCAACTTTTCAGAGGAAGAAAATGACAATTTCCTCTTGTTGCTTATTTTCCTATATCAGCACGCTTCATTCCTCATCGTTTCCATGGTGATCCTGATACTTTGTGGAAATGTTTCATCACACTTTAGGCCTGTATGGTTTTAATGGTTCAGATCACAGACTGCAGTCAGGAACCGGAACACACGATGCCGCGGCATCTTTTGGGGCCACGTCCTCTGCTGACGCTGTGAAGAACTGATCAGTTACCATGACAACTGTGCACCTAACCGTGTGTGTTTAGGTACACATTTGTCCATATGCACAAACACCCTGGTTCAGGATTCAAACAGTAAAACGGCTCGAGGTGCTCGGATTCGGCGCGTTGCATTCATGTCACAAAGCCGTTCTTGCCAAGATCGGAACATGATGACCGCTGCAGCAGGATGGTGTCCTGGTCCATGACGAGCCTCTGATCCAAAGACACTTCAGCTGACTTGTGATTGGCTCCGCCCACCCCTCTCTAAGAGTTGGTGGTGTGATCCGCTGAGCCGCTCTGGCTTTGTTTTCGGATCAGCACGGTTTAATTCATTCACCCCCGACTTCATTTTGCTCTTATGGATCCATGTGGTTCAAAATGGTTTCATCCATTCAACCCCGCTGAGAGCCAGTTTGGTCTGATCCAGCTGTGTCATTAACAAATAAAGTTCACAGATGCCTCTCTGGGGTTGAAACAGAGACCATGACCTTTGACCCTTCTGATGAGAGCCTGAATGTCATCCCTCAGCTCAGTCCTGCCCCCCCACTAAGTCTGTTGGTATGTGTGATGGTGTCTTGATGGGGGGAAGCGGTCTTGGTGGTGGTGCTGGTTTAGCTCGCCGTGGGCTCACTGTCCCTCCTCCCCCATCGCTGTCAGCTCTGTCAGACAGACTTGGGGGAGGCGGTGGTGGCAAACGGGGAAGTGACATCGAGCCACGATGATAGTGGAGGTGGAAGCGGGAGTTCTGGCGCTGGTGGTG
>OMMV01047146.1:0-14668 GCA_900302635.1 Chatrabus melanurus | reverse complement strand
AACATTCACAACAGACAAATGCAAAGCAGAAAAGTAGAGATTTGCATAACTAAGCTCATCAGTGAACAACTTTGCCAATTGGTTTTAATTCTTAATTTTGCATTTACTCTGCATTTACAGACCCTAATTAGCGCGCATAGGGTCTTTGTGGGGCCTCGGGGGGTCCCTGGTGCTATTTCCAGCATCTGGGAACACGCCACCCGGATTGCCCGGATTCGCACCATTCACAGCAATAGTTTGCATCAAAACCTAATCTTAAGGGACAGAAACCGACCTTTTACTTCAGCTTCAGAAGACGGGAGGGTTCCTCAGCTGAGTCCATGTCGTAAATCTCGCAGGTTTCATTGCTTCATGAAGCCCTGCTTCATGAAGCAATGGAACCTGTGTCAAAACGCCCGCATGCAAATCCCAGAAAAGACAATAGTTCGTCAAGTTTGGGCGTCCAGATGTCTTTGTAAACGTGGAATCCCCGAATAAAGGAATGAAATTCAAATGTACCGCTTGCTGTTTCGCTCCCAGGTTTCAAGCGAGGGCCGCACACAAATCCCAGAAAACCTGCGCTTAAAAGAGTGATTTCTAAGTCACGTTATTTAGCGCACAGTGCGCTTAAACGGTCAAATACGGTATTTATAAATGTAATATTTTGCAGAGCCAAAGGTGAAATGCACGTTTTGTCCAGCCAGTAGTCCAGTAACCCAAAGACGGTGAATTTACAGTGATACAAAGCGTCCTCGTATTTGAGGAGCGGGAACCAAAGATTAAACTCCGATTCCAGCACTTGAGAAGCTGTATCTGGATTTCCGATTGTCCTGGATAAAGACTAAGATCCAGGCTTCCCCTAGTCTTATCTGTGCGCGGTGAAAGTGTTGAACTCGTAGAGACGTTCACTTAATCTCGACAGTGACGTCCATCTCTCTGGGTCCTCGGCCTTTGAGATCAGGAGACGCCTGGGAAGAGTCATGAGGTCACTGGCTGATTGCAGGAGGACAAAGGCCATGTCTTCAGGGTCCTGGTGCTTCCTGTCTTACTGTATGGAGACTCGGACTCTAACCGGTGACCTAAGGTGATGAACACTGAATGTCTTTGGAACTGAGTCTCTCCAGAAGATCCTTGAGTACCGTTGGAATGGCTTTGTGTCAAATGAGCGGTTGCCAAGGGAGACTGGGATCAGGTGTTTCACTTGCATTGTGAGGGAGCGTCAGGTATGACATTTTGGCCATGTGGTGTGTTTCTCTGCATGATCCAGCATGAAGTTGGGCAATTCCACGAGACTCGTGTCCGTTACCTCGTTCAATGGTACTGCTGCGATCTCACCATTCTAGATTCTTATGGTTTGACCATTATTTCTTCATCCGATTGAGAATAAGAAGTCTCTGGGCTGGCTAGATCAAAGCAGGACCACTGAAAGCGGTAACGGATGCGACAGTCTCAAGGAATTGCCCAGTTGCCTCAGTGTTGAGGACCCCAGCAGCTGGAGAAGGCCAAGGGGACGCCCACGTTTCACCTGGCTGCGACACATAGATGGTTCCTTGCAGGAGGTGGGGTTGGACCAGTTGTCTGTCTGGGTGGTTGCCATGGAAGACCCAGATCGGTTCCTTAGTGTGGTGATACCCGGTACCAGCACGTGCTCCCAGACCTGACCTGAAGAATGTTTGGCATTTTTCCTCTATACTTGATATAAAATGTTCTTTGTTGATCAGATCTGTTGTCAGTAAACGTGACGTAGCTGCAGCGCATTTAATCCATAAAGCAGAATAAAAGCAACATTTCACTGCATAAACAAAATCAGCATTTTTTAAATTATTATTAGAACCACGTCAGACGGACACGTTTGCATTTTTTGTGCATATAGAAATCAGCTGGGCGGCAGAAGCGGTTAAGGCTGCATTTGAAAGCTGCAGGATGTTTGTGACGGTCCTTTTCACGTGGCAGCCGCTCAGCCTTTTTGTTTTTCTGCCACGTGCACATGCAGCCAGCTGACGGCTGAAACACTCTGCGGCACTAAAGCCAAAGAGTCAAACTGTCCACTTTGGGATCGAAGGGTGACGTTTTGTCTTCCTGTTGGGTTACATCTGATGCAGTGCAAATTTAGCAGGGACTGCAGCGCCCCCTGTAGATAAATCCTATTCCTCTGGGATTTGATCAAGGCTTAGAAAAAAAAAAAACCTTTCATAACCCCAAAAAAAAGCTTTAAATGAAGTAAATTTGTTACTGCATTTCATGCACCGTTATATTTTTGTGACGTCAGTTGTGTTTGTGTCAGAATTACACATCTGGATGATATAAATGGAACAATGTTCTTCATCCCAGTGCAAAATTTGATGGTTGTTCAGCCTTTTTGGTGCTGGTATGAGCGCTCCGGGTGTCTAGTTCCTCGACACAGACTGCTGGATGAAACACTACACTTACTCTGAACTATTGTGTAACCGGGTCCGTTGTGTATTGGAATGGACCTGGTTCTGTAGCTGCCTAAAAAAAAAAAAAAAGAGCAGCAGTGGCCTTGGTGGCCACCAGGGGGCCCACCAAGGCCTCGGCTTTGGAAATGCAAGAACATGACAAACGAGCTCAAACCACGCCTGCTCCTACTTTTCCCCTCATGCATGTGATGATAAGATTATTCCCTGAAACAAGCCCAGACATGTCCAGCAGATGACAGACAGGTTTGTCGGATATTAAAGAAGCAAAAAAAAAAACAAAAAAAAAACTTGCTTTTTGTATTGATCCGGTGCGTCAAAGTTGACCACTATCTAGTTTATCCTCGTTACACACCTTTTTAATTTGGTGACTTATAAGATGATTTTTTATTGTTACCGTAAAACGGGGTGAGAAGGGACAAAAATGGGAAACTTTTTTTTTTGCCCTTAAACCAAGTTAGTTTTTTTTTTTTTTTTTCAAGAAAAGTAATGCAATGTTTCACAATTTTCTTTGTAAAATCACTGGTTTAAGGGCAAAAGAAAAACCATTTTCACTTTTGTCCCTTATCACACTGGTTTACGGTATTGAGTTATTGTGTTGACAAACTGGCGGTCATGGACTCATTTACTTACTAGATTTTACAGGAGACACGCCTAGGCTTTGGAAAAGCCTAGGAACAGTCTGACTAAATAAATATTTTAAAAAAGCTTTACAATGTTGAAAATATCTCTTTTTTTGCCAACGTCATGCCCTTGTGAGACCAAGAAAGTGGTTGAAATTTGGCTAAATTGATTTAAAAATGCATTAAATGATAAAGTTTAACTTTTTTTTTTTACTCAAGCATTCAATGGTTGTTTTTTGTATTATAATTTTTTTTGTATTCCTTCATCCGGCAGTCCCTATCGCACTCATATAACCACCAAGGCTGAACAACCATCAAAAATTTTTATCATGACGTGATTGAGATGTACGTGATAATTACAAAAAAAGTACAGTTCTGCTGACAGATAATTGGATGTTTAATCAAAACCGCTGTTGTGGACGAGATGGAAGTTGGACGGGATCAGTAGTGTCAAAAGACCTCGATATGAGCCTAAAAATCTATCTAAAGTGAGTATAAGCAGTTTTATCCCACTGACAACCTTTGACATCAACGCGGCTGATTTTCAAATGACTGTTTGCAGCGTTATCCCGTCGCAGACTGTAAACGTATATTCGGGTGTCTTCACGTCCAGCGGTATTCCAGCAGGTGCAGCTCGGTGTTTCGTCTCGGCATTGCTTCGTTGGGTGCAGCGGCGTTCCAGCCGAGCGCTTGCTTGCTGTAAAAATTCACGGAGTCTTATGACCCGCTGGCAAACGCAGCGGTGAAAAAGGTTCAGGTCTGAGGAGACGTTTGGACGGCAACCAAGTAGGATGTTGACACAAAGAGACAGGTGACGTACACAGACTTCATCAGAAGAGGTCTGCAGTGTAACAGCTTCAGGACAATTGCAGCCTGAACGGCAGTTTTCTTTGTGTAAGCATTTTAGCACCAATCCTCTGAACCGTGGATCCACAAAAATCCCTTACAGTACAGGAAGTGTTACACAACCATCCGGGACGCAATTCTGAATCTTTGGGCTTCGAGCTAAAAATAATCATTTTAATGTCTTCTTGTGATCACGTCTTAATATTTCACTCATTTTTATATTCAGTGTGCAGCTTTATCATCAGTAAAGTCCCGTTCTCACGTTCATGGATCTGCATCCCAGATGCTCACGGTTTGAAATGTTGGCAAACCTTCTGTTCCAGGAGGGTGTCCGTGATGAACCGGCATGTTCCGTCTTTGTGCCGTGGTCTTGTTTGAGGCGCAGTCACACTATGACGTTTGAGCCAGCAACCGGTGAACGAGGTGAAAAGGAGAGAAAAGTGGGCGAAAATCACGTTCCCGGAGTTTGGTAGCGGACCTCAAACGCATCACAGCTTTTCACAACATGTTTGTAGCAGAGGCGGCCGTTAGCCGGCGCTCCATTATAACAAGCGGGACTGTTGTCGTACTTTGGTAATCCCTTATATTCCCATGGAGCCCGTAGTGTTGTCGTACACGAGATTTTGCTAAAGTCTGTCTATTGGCGTGCTACTGTTGTTTTTGCATACATCGTGTGGTACAAGCCCGGCACATTAGTCATCTCATTCATGGGTAACCGTGATCTTCACACGCCAGTTTTTCACGGTTATAGGCCGTGAGCTTCCGTGATGCATGCATGCACGTGAGAACGGGGATTAAATAAAGTGATCTTGCGAGTGAAGCGGTTACGTGAACAATTATCCTTAGTTGAATGATAGAAAATTTGTCAAGATTTGGGCAGGTACAAAACTACAGGTAAATTCTAATTGTTGCACAGTTCCTTTACTCGTTTTGTGATGTAACACATCAAACAAAAATTTCATACAGTGCTGCGTTGACTTTCTCACGCCTGAGCGATTGGTTTTGGCTCAGCGATCACGTAAACAAGTAGTAAAACTGCTCCAAATGGTGCCGATCACTAAAGTCACCTGCTGAGTTGATCGGTTGAAACAAAAAGCTGGAGACCCATCCCTGGTCCACAGGTGCAGGGGTTCAGCCCCGTTCACACTATAATGGATATGCAACCCGGAAGGTCATGGTCTAAAACCATGACAAACCGGGATGTGAAGATCAGAGTTGCCCTAGTTACCTAGTGCATGGTTTGAACACCGGACTTGTACAATGTGACGTGTGCAAAAACAACTGTAGCATATAACTGTAGCATATTACTTCCAGCAAAAACGTTCCAGTGATGTCATGGCATGTACGGCAGTGCTATCAGCTCCAAGGAAATGCAAAGCATTCCCAAATTAGGTCAAAGTCTGTGACGGAAAATAGTCATTTTCTAAAGGTGCAATCTCACCTAGACATTTGGGCCAACGTAGACGGACGTATTTGCAAACATCAGTGTCCGCTAGCCTCCGCCGGTCTACACTGATGAACGTCGACTGCGACTTTTTCTCAATTTTCTCGACTTTGCCCTGCGTTCACCAAACGCTGGGGTAAACGTTACGGTGAGATTGTGCCTTAACATCTTGGAAAATTCTGCCACGGTTAAAACAAGTGATGGAATATCCCGTTTCATCCCGGACACCATCCCGTTCCATTACGGACACCATCCCGGACACCATTGTAAGGCAGTGATTCCTAAAGCGTGGATGGTGTGATGGTACTGCAGGTGGGCCGTGAGAGGTCTTAAAAAATAAATGGATAAAAACGTCCTTGAATTTCAGCTTTGTAATAAAGTTTAAAATCACCCCAAAAATATTTTTGATTATTTTTAAAATGTAATAAAACAAAGCCATGGGATCATTTGTCTGACATAGTTTAATAATTTAAATATAGCGGGCCGTGGTGTTCTTAATTTTGGGGATGGCTGTTCCAAGGTTTTCCAAGGAATGGACAAGGTTTCCAACCGTGACTTTCCGGGATGCAGATCCATGAAAGTGAGACGTGAGTTGGAGAAGCATGTGTATGCTCACCTCTTTCAACGCTCCGCCCTCAGGACCAGGACCAGGACCAATCTGCCTGTCGCTGTGGTGAGGTCGTAATACGCGAGGACACTGGCAGTTTTATCGTTGT
Source organism: Chatrabus melanurus (assembly GCA_900302635.1). NCBI lineage: Eukaryota > Metazoa > Chordata > Actinopteri > Batrachoidiformes > Batrachoididae > Chatrabus > Chatrabus melanurus. The sequence goes on along the minus strand of OMMV01047146.1, from coordinate 8,625 downwards.
TGTGATCCATCTTTCATTGTTATTTGTCTTGTGCTCCCCCATGGAAGGAATAATGCGAGTAAAGCTTCCTGATGCCACCGCACATCTGGCTACGAGAACGGATACCCAAAACCCGTGTGGGTGTCAGAAAGCTGTGAGATTCAGCGGACTGCCCCCCCCACCCTTGCCTTGGATTTTTTTTGACAGTTGTAACAGGCTGTTGGATTCATGCGTGACTTTCTCAAGATGAAATGTTTCCAGCGCACCCTTTGTTCCACATTGGGATACCGGAGCCGAGTTGAACATTTGTCTTTCTCAGAAAAGCTGCGACTGTCTGTCTTGATTGGCCAGCGCCTGCTGACAGATCTGCTGTCATTAGCTCTAACGAGCTCACCGTCACGCTAGCCTGTCACCGAGTCACGTGGCACGGTGAGAAATCGTCACCTGCAGAAAGCGAGCCGGCGACATGCCGGTGCGAGCGAGCGGGCTGCATGCCAAGCTGGGGAATGTGTGAAAATGACAGACACGTTTAGCGGCGCGGTAACAAGCTGACGAGTTGATTTGTGAGGGTTCAGACACGAAGAGACTCTCAGGTGACGTCAAGGTTCTGGGACTAAGTCTTTGTCCTTCGGTGTTGAAGAGTAGCCGCTATTGTCTTCCTGCAAACAGCTGCCATCACGCGTCCACGTTTAAACCCGTTCAGCGCATTGGGAGACGTATTGAAATACTTTTTCCATTTTTGGCAACGCGCATTGTTGGTGCCATTGCTATTTTCCTCTGCCTGTCAAGGGCACAGTGGGTTTTGGATTACGGTACGTGCTCCCCCTCACACAGGAATCGTGGCACTTGTGCATTTGTTCAAATCTTTGCTCGTTGTCAGTCATCCATTGAGTTTCGACTTTGACTCCTGATTTAGGAGGTTTGTTCGTCGAGCCCCCAGAAGAGTCTGCGGGATTACTGTAATCACTTTATCTGTGTGTGTGTCCGGACGAATATCTCAGGAACCGCTTGGCCAATTTCATTCATACTGCACATGTGAACTGCCAGTGATAACATCTCGGCATAACATTAATATGAAGGTCAAAGGTCACAATCAATCAAGGTCATTGAATAGTTTGAAAATCACATTTTTTGCAATAACTTCGAAACAAATAAAGCTAGAAGGATGAGCTCACGTGCATCCAAAACAGCAGACACACTACCATCTGCTGATCTATGTGACATCATGATAATGTCACTAAATGTGACATTAAATGTTGAAAAAAAAAAAAAATCACATTTTCTGCAATAACTTCGAAACAAAAAAAGCTAAAAGGATGATCTCAAGTGCATCCGAATCAGAAAAACAGACTGCCATATGCTGATTTGTATGGGACATCATGATGATGTCAAAAAAAAAAATGCTGTCATGTGACGTACATGATTCCTCATTAACCCTTAAACTACAAGAGCTAGAAGGACGTTCTAGAGTGCATATAAATCAGAAAGTAGAATGTCATATTCTACTGTATACGTGATGTCATAATGATGTCATTTGACGTTATTATGGTTTGTAGTGGCCAATAAGCCTCGTCTGTATTATCGCGATATGTACAAGTCTGTTTATAATCAAGTATTTACTTACTTTGCTCAATTCTTTTGATTATGGTTTGTTGGGATCAACTCAGTAATTTTCCATCGTTGCTACTGTGTTTGCAATATTCGCCGACACATGCATGGGGAGGTGGGAGAGGGGCGGGATTATGAATTCCCTGAATGCTTGTTTTCTTATAATAAACCAGACTGTTTGGATTTCCGAGTTGTATGTGTGCCACGTTCTTAGTTGGCGTCTCTCAAATCGCTCTGACAGTTTGCATTTTTAGCTAAATAGGACTATGTACGGACTGCATCCCCAGAACTGTGCCACCGCTTGAGCCATTTCCCCAGTTTCAGTTGCCCTTATGAACCATTACGACGCTGAATTAGGTCACTGCTGTTCTGATGTGCCCAAATTGGCCTTTTCCTTTGAGACAGTCATTTTATGGCTCCTTCATTTCCTCCTCCACCTCTCCTGCTTTCCCCGCAGCGATGGCGCTGCTCTGGCGGGGCGCAGCGCCGTGATCACCCCGTAATGAGCCGTGCTTCATCACTTTAGTTTACAACAATACTGAGCTGCTTCTTCTTTTAATGTGCTAAACGTTCGTTTAGCCTGTACACAGATATGCTGAGGAGGAAACTGTTATCAGGCGTGCTACACAGCATCGTCAGGTCTGGGAGCATGGACCACACTTCAGAACCGCACTGGGTCCTGATGGCCAACCACCAGGCAGACCACCGGCCCATTCCCTTAAATTAATCATCTGTCTGCTGCAGCTGAGGCCTTTTTTCCCGTTGCTGGGATCCTCGGTACTGAAGCACCTGCGCGCTGGATCACGCTCAGGAAAGCGCGCCGCGTGGCCATAGTGTGATAGGTGACGTTCCACACAATACAAAGAGTAGGCCTCAGTTTCCCCAATGACCCAAAGTCCTTCCAGCGGTACCCGAGGATTCTACGGGAGACCTAGTATCAGAGACATCCTTAGGTCCCTGATTTAAGTCAAAGTCTCACAACCATGCAGTAAGACTGGCAGCAACCAGGACCCTAAAGTCTTGGACCTTCACACACTGCTGCCCGCCAAACCTCATGACTCCATGAGCTCTTCCCAAATGTCTCAACCTGAATAAGTGAATCTGTCCACAAGTTCTGGCCAAAGCAGATGGCAGATGGTCACCCCCACTGAGTCTGTTCTGCTTGAGGTTTCTTCCTGTAAAAAAAATAAATAAAAACAACACCTGAGGGAGTTTTTCCAGACCACTGTTCCCAATGTGCTTGCTCAGGGGGTGGGTAAGGTTTTGGATTTTCCCTTTATGCTCCGTGTCACCACAGCAGATCCTATATTCCTATATGGAATTCCTCTATGCCCTTCCTGATGCAATTCAATTTATTTATATAGCGCCAAATCACAACCTAGTCGCCCCAAGGCGCTTCACAAGGGTAAGGTCGAACCCTTACCCTTGACGCAACTCAACATCACATGGAAAACGAGCACCGGTGGTTTTGAACAGGGAACCTTTTATTTTGCAAGCAAATGCACTGACCACTTGGCCGCCACCACCACGCCACCTTTAAATTATTTTTCTCGCTAAATAATGTAAATGGTTATTAATAACATTATTTACTTATGCCCCCACTCAACAAAGTTGGGGGTCTTTATGTTCGCCCCCCCCATCCTGGCGTCTGTCTATAAACTTGTCATTTCCGCAGAATAACTAAAGAACGCCTCGTCTGATTGAAACCATTTCTTGGCGGTGTGTTGGGGGGAGGCTAGAAAAAGGTTCCTTTTGAAAATAGGGGTCAGTACCCCGCATGCCAATTGTAAAGCTGTAATCTTTCACTATACAAATCCACCATATACCATCTTTAAAGCACCAGTTTTTCATTATAGAAATAATTCCCAAACTTCATTATCACCTCTATGAAACCATACACCGAATTAACGATCGAGGGCGTATAATATGCCATGCTTTGCGTTGCTCTTGTCTTTGTTTTCTTACCATCAGGATGGCGTTCACGCTGTTATTGTCATTAAAAGCAGAATGCGGCCGCACACACAGTGTGGATGTATTATTTGTTTGTTTGGTTACAGTTGGGGACAAGGTGCCTGCCGACATTCGTATCTGTTCAATCAAATCAACAACCCTGAGGATAGACCAGTCCATCCTGACCGGTAAGACGCATCTGCTGGTTGAGCGGCCTGACTAACTGATAACGAGAACGATGACACCTGTGGCCTTTCGGCTTTGATACAGATTCATGCAGATTAAATCTTTGTGGTTCTGTGATGCCGTAATGTTTGGTTACGTGTGGCCTTGATATTTGATCAGTTCTGTCCAAAAATGGAATCGTTTTATCCTCGACTAACCCGAAACCCTTTCCACCTTGTTTAATCCATGTTGGCTCCAAACTGTTGGAATTTGACCTTTCACGGTCAACCAAGGTCACAGGTCATGTGACTAAGTACTTTATTTCTTTGGTATGTCACAAAATTAAAACTAAATTATTTCTAATTTGGATTGGATTTATTTTGGTAAAAAATCATACCTGTACAATACAAATATAACTAATCACCGAGTATAACACATAAAAATATAATCCCAATAAAAATCCAACACCAATTTAGCCAGATAGAATTCTTTTCCCATCAGTTTGGAGCCATTTCTAAGGATTTCAAAATAAGAGATGTTGAAATTAGATTACAGCCTCTTTTAAGCTGTTTTAAAGTAGATGAAGTCATTTTATTGTAAATAGTTTAAAGTTGCTGCGTTTTTAGGTGAATCTGTGTCTGTCATCAAACACACCGACCCTGTGCCCGACCCGCGTGCTGTCAATCAGGACAAGAAGAACATGCTCTTCTCTGTAAGCCGCAAACACCCTCACACTTCCTGTTACCGTCCTCACGCCGTTTGCTCCTTTAGTTTGTGCCCACTTCCTGGAAAAAGACTTGTATTTGTTAATTTACGTGCCGTGTTGCAGGGCACAAACGTCGCCGCCGGGAAGGCTGTGGGCGTGGTGGTAGCCACCGGCGTTAACACAGAGATCGGTAAGATCCGTGACGAGATGGTGGCCACTGAGCAGGATAGGACACCGCTGCAGCAGAAGCTGGATGAGTTCGGCCAGCAGCTCTCCAAGGTCATCTCGATCATCTGCATCGCCGTGTGGATCATCAACATCGGACACTTCAACGACCCCGTCCACGGAGGCTCCTGGATCCGAGGGGCCGTCTACTACTTCAAGATCGCGGTGGCGTTGGCTGTGGCCGCCATCCCCGAGGGACTTCCTGCAGTCATCACCACCTGTCTGGCCTTGGGAACCCGCCGCATGGCCAAAAAGAACGCCATCGTCCGCAGCCTGCCCTCCGTGGAGACTCTGGGCTGCACCTCTGTCATCTGCTCTGACAAGACGGGAACCCTGACGACCAACCAGATGTCTGTGTGCAGAGTGAGTCTCACGCAAACACACACTCAGCTCTGCGGCGTTTGTTGTTTGAATAAGTCGGCAGCACTTAGGAACAGGAAATGCTAATAACGTCTACAAACAGATTGTTCCGTGCCATCAGGTGGACGAGTTATTCAAGTCTGCTGGTGCTCCAACCCAGCAAGCAAAATAACGTCCCCTTGACGTTCCCTGAATGTCCTCTCCTAACGTTCCTGAGAAGTCAATGTGTAGGGTTCCCGTTCTATCCCGGGGACGTTATTTGGGAAGTCCTGAGAACATTGCAAGGACTTTGGGGGTAACGTTTTCCAGACGTCATGGGAACGTTATTGTGGGACGTTGAGATAATGTAAGGGGAACGTTTTCTAGACATCACGGGAACGTTATTGTGGGACGTTGGGGTAATGTAAGTGGAACGTTTTCTAGACGTCACGGGGACGTTGGGGTAATGTAAGGGGAATGTTTTCTAGATGTCACGGGGACGTTATTGAGGGATGTTCTAAGAACGTACTGGGGACCTTGGGGGAACTTTTTGTAGATGTCACGGGGACATTATAAGAACGTACCGGGGACGTTGGGATAATGTAAGGGGAATGTTTTCTGGATGTCACGGGGACGTTATTGTGGGACGTTGGGATAATGTAAGGGGAATGTTTTTTAGACGTCACGGGAACGTTATTGCGGGATGTCCAAAGAACATACTGGGGACATTGGGGTAACGTTTTTTTTCTACGTTATTGTGTTTGTTAGCTCCAATAACATGTTAGCCACAGTAACTTCCTAAACAAATTTTAAATTTACAGGTGTCACAAGGTGTCAAGACAGATATTAAAATTTGTACACAAAAAAACAATCCCCATTAACACCCAGGTGATAAATCCTTAAAAAAAACAACAAAAAAAAATAAACAGAGGAAGTCCAGGTCTGGAACAATCTGTTTCTATGCTTGTGACTTTAAATGGAAAGGAGCGGTTGCTTGACACGCCCCTTTCCCTTTCATTTCTCTCACACAGACTGTGTGGGCGTGTCACACAGACTGCAACCCGACTCAGTGGGCGTGTCTCACAGAGTAACATGGACAAACATGGACTTCCGTTACATAAGTCTAAAAGAAGCTGTTAGAGGTCAAAATTTTGCTTATAGCGGGATGACAGTCAAGGATTTATTGGACTTTGGAAATGTTTAACATGAAACCCCAAAGATACAAAACTGTTAAAAGTAAGTAAAAATAGATTTTTTTTAAAACAATATGAACCCTTTAATGTTTAATCGTCTTTGTTCCCTTAGAACATTTCAGTCAGAAGGTAAAAATCCAGACGTGCGTTTCAAAGCAAACTGTAAACGAATGTTATCACAGTCAGTATTACATAAATATTTGTGCGCAAACATTCAGTGTCTGAAAATATTTATATCACCACAGCAGATCTGCCACAAGTTTTAGCCCGGATGCCCTTCCTGAATCCTGAATCAACTCCACATTACATGGCGAATGGGCACGGGCGGTCTTGAAATGGGAACCTTCTGTTTTGGAAGCAAGTGTCCTGACCACTTGTCCACCACGCTGCTGTCCCTTTGACATGTTCCTTCCTAATCCTGTCCATCCTTGGCACTCCCAAGGAAAATCTTTTTCAGCTCTGCCACCTCCAGCTCCGCCTCCTGCCTCTAAACCAAACAAAATAGCCGGTCTCACTGCTGTCTTGTAAACTTTCCTTTTCATTCTCACAGATACCACCCTGCCTGCACCCTCTTCTTCACCTCTCTACCACACTCTCCATTACTTTGGATAGTTGACCCCAAGTGTTTAAACTCTGCTTTCACCACCTCGACTCCTTACAGTTTCACTATTCCACCGCGCTCCCCCTCAGTCACACACATGGACTCAGTCTCACTCCGACTGACTTTCATTCCCCTTCTCTCCAGAGCATACCTCCACCTCTCCAGGCTCATCTTTCAATCGCAGCCATGGCAGAAAAATGATGGTTGTCGGTGCGTTACAATTAACTTCCTATGTGAAGGAGTGCAGGTGTGTGTGTGAAACCTGTTAATCCTGCAGTAGTTCCTTTGGGCACTGCATCTCTTTCCTCAGGCTCTTCTGTGTACTTACGGAGGCAAGCTAAACATTGTGTTCTGTCAGTGACCTGCCCAGCTTGAACTCTTTGTGCCACACACACACACGTGTGTGTGTGTGTGTGGTTTGTGCTGCCACCTGCTCTTTCAATGAAGGATTCAGACGCCGTCTGCTTTGTGTTTGTCCCACCTGCTCTTCTGCTCTCCAGATGTTCATCATCAACAAAGCTGAAGGCGACAGCTGCTCTCTGTCAGAGTTCACCATCACAGGTTCGACCTACGCACCCGAAGGAGACGTGTGAGTACTCTCACAGGCACGTGCATCACACACTGAGCAGGCACATCCAGGTCAAAGGTCACTGCACGGTATTTAAATTTTGCACACAGGCATGAAAAGGGGAAAAAAACAAATTAAAATTGAGATCCGATTTTCCAAAACTGATATCTGCCTTTTAAAATTGCACATGCTTTGGGTTTCATATTCTAATGCCACAATTGTTTGACTGTGCATGTGGAAACATTTGCAATCTGTGACTGAAGAGAAAAGCCGGGTGTTTGCTGAGCAAGAACACAATAAAGATGTTTTTGGTCTATAGTGACGTCATGTTTTATTGATGATGTTATTGATCGATGTTTTAAATTTACATTTGGTAGCCCCCGTAACTTCCGAAACAAACTTTAAGTTTGCATTTCTTTGCCCCAATAACTTCCTAAACAAATTTTAAATTTGCATTTATTTGCCCCAGTAACTTCCTAAACCTTTTTTTTTTAATTATTAAAAAAATTATTTAAAAAAGGCACAATTATCAAAGAGAAGAACACTCAGAGGCTTGATAGCTAACAGTCTTTTAATACGACCCACGGTTGTGGAAAAGTGAACTGATCCTTTAAAGGTGGCATTTAAACCTGCAGATGATACAGATGCAGATTTGACTGACAGGATTTGTTGTTTTATAACGTGTTTAAGACACGTTCTCGTGTGACTCCTCAGATTCCAGGACAGTAAACAAGTGAAATGTTCCCAGTATGACGCCCTGGTTGAACTGGCCACTATCTGTGCTCTGTGTAACGACTCGTCTCTGGACTTTAACGAGGTTTGGAGCCTGTGTGATGGTGATTTGATTGGCGGAGGCGTGCGCTCTGAGTGCTACTGTAGTTACGCTCATTTTTTGACGCTTCAGGTGAAGGGGGTGTACGAGAAGGTTGGCGAAGCCACAGAAACCGCGCTGACCTGCCTGGTGGAAAAGATGAACGTCTTCGACACCGACGTCCGCAACCTGTCGAAGATCGACAAAGCGAACGCCTGCAACTCGGTGAGTGACGTGCACGCTCCCTCACCTGTGCACGCTGCCGGTTCCTGCCGCGCCCTCTCAGCAGGCATTTGTTCTTCTCTTGGATCAGGTGATCAAGCAGCTGATGAGGAAGGAGTTCACGCTGGAGTTCTCCAGGGACAGAAAGTCCATGTCTGTCTACTGCACCCCAAACAAGTCCCGTTCTTCCATGGGCAAAATGTTTGTCAAGGTACGTCGAGAACAACAAACCAAACCTTCAGATACGTCAGCAGACAG
>OMMV01047134.1:5981-18851 GCA_900302635.1 Chatrabus melanurus | reverse complement strand
TGATGGTTCTTTGCCTTATACATTATTATTGCCGTTTGGTATGAAACTATGTCTGTGAATTTTAATAATTTAGACTGTAAAAATAATGGATTAGTATGTTCCAGATAGCCGACCTTGTGAATGGTCCTTATTGCTCTCTTTTGAAGAATGATTAGTGACTGTAATGAACTTTTATAGTTATTACCCCAAACGTCCGTACAATAATGTACTATGACATATGTTTCCCCATAACATGATAACTAAGCATAACAGATGGTGCAAACTATTCTTTTTTAAAACCATATTAGCTCAAACAGTAATTTGCATCACTTTTTACCAAAATTGGAGCAACTTTAACTTTTGACCCCTGTACAAACTGAAATTGACCTTTTTGCTGTTTTACCCCATAACTCCATAGCATTCAGTCATAGATAGTCCAAACTATACCTTTTTGTAATCTTTATGATCAGACAAATAATATGGTATATGTTTCAATATGATTGGAGGATTTTTAAATTTTGACCTCTCGTGGTCCTCAGAGGTCAAATCCAACTTGCTTCCACACCTAAAAATAAACCTTATGGTATGTAGTAACTGTGGTAGAAATTTCAAGCTTTTATCACAAAATTAAAAATTGTTTGGCTGTGCCGCCTGACTAAGAGGTGTGTTAATGTTTAATTAGATTGAAAGATTTGATTGTTTTGGCCGCAGTGTGCTAGATAACGTTTGCTGTGTAAATTTAAATTTTTTGGAATGAAGTCAAATGCGGAGGTTGGAGTTTCCCAAGTTAGAGTCGGAATTCTGACCCCTGGTGGCACTTTTTGTTTTTTTTTCTTAGCCGGAAGTCAAAATTCCGAGTTCCCAGTTTACATCGACTCCAGCATATTACTGTTTGAATACTTGGTGATTTCAAAGCAACTGCATTTTATGACTGTGTTTTATTATATTTTTTTATCTGTGCCAAATCTCAGAATCCACAGCATAATTAATGTAGTGTTTCACATTTCTAATTCTTTCTTTGACCTCTTATATTCTACAACATGCTAAGCTAACCTATACTTTCTTATCTCAGTCACATACAATTTTAGAATTTTTATCGAGTGAACTACTGGAGGGTAATTCTTACTCATTTCTTCACCAGACAAACAGATCCAATATGCTTCCCCTCTTATATCCCGCTGTGCTATTAGATTTATACTTCTTTTGCTGTTTAGCCAAATCCCAAAAAAGAAAGTTGTTCCGTCGGTGTAACAGTTATAGTATGCCATGTGAAGCCACGCCTTTCAAAAGTGGTTCTTACTTAACGGACCAACAGAACAGCTAAAGAAAAATATTTACCTCCCATGTAATTTTCTTTGGATTCCATTATGATACTCTTTTTTTTTTTTTTTTTTAACCACCCAGCTCTCCAAGCCACAGAGACTGCTGTCAGTCTTCCAGCACTTTAAAGGAATTATTTATTTCTTGTCCCTTTATGAGAAACTAAGGGGGTGTAATCTGTCCCATGGTAAGTATATATAATTAGATATTTGTATTTTTGTATTGTAATTTCTAAGGTCTTACTGGGTTTTACTGTTCACCACCCTTAGACACAGCGTAGAAACATCATCCTACCCCGTACGCCTTTTTGGAACCGCATATCCAAACCACCATTAAGGGTGTAAAAATGCCCACTATGACTGTGGAATGTCTGTTTGTCCTCCACTTGATCTATACCACCAACCATCATTAGTGGGGCAGATGAGAGAAAAATCGTGCAAATTGTGATACAAGCTCCAAATTTTGCATGAACAATGTCCAGAATCTACTCTTTCAGAAAAGCATAGTATCCATTCGAAAATCCAAGATGGCCACCATATTTTCCCAAGATGGCGTCCGGACAAATGTAAAATCCTCCAATCATATTGAAACATATACTGCTGCACATCAGCGCTGTCTTGAGCGCGTTTGTCTGCTTGTCTTTGTAGTTCCCCTTTGGTGGCAGTAACACATATAGCACCATAAAGCACACGTCACATCAGCGTGACAAAAAAAACCTATGCATTGCTGAATTACCCATCATGCTCTTCTCTACATTGGCAGCAGTACGGGAGTAAAAACCTGCCTTGGACAGTCTGATGCAAAACTCTCTGCCTACAAATATCTCAGCCCTGAATCATTTCCGAACTCTCCTCGCCCAGTCCCAAAACCTAGTGCTGCCAAAATCTTGTGCAAAGATGAATACGCCGGTTAGGATTGTTCAATCAGTCTGGACTGCAGCTCCATTTTTGCCATGTTTGCATTATCAGGGTTGAGATGCCTGAAGCATGAGGTCAGAGTTTCTACTTGACTGGTTCAATCCCAAACACTGAAAAAAAAAAAATCCAATAATGTTTGTAGCTTTGGATGTTTATGTTGCAATTTTTGATCCAGATGATTGTAAAACACGTAAATGTAAGTTTAGCTGAATCACGATGGAAGCGATTGTTGGCAGTAAAACCGTGACGTTGCTGAGCTGGAAACTGTGAAATGTTGTAATATTTTCCACTGACATCTGTTCTTGGCCGTTAGCGAAAAACACAGAAAATGACTTTTCTCCACAAGCCAGAGTAACACCACAAAGTTGCAGTTGAGGCTAATTCACATGTTTATTAGGATAATAAGCGAGACGGGCTGTACGTTATCAGCTTCTGCTGAAACTGGACGTCTTTTCCCACTTGTTTTGCTGTTGTTCTGTAGATTTGAGCTGATTCAAAGCCTCAGATTGGCCCAGAATTCCTTAAACCCAAAAGTACGTGACAGCGCCATTATAAACCCAACGTGCATTTTATTCACCACGATCCTAAAAAGGAAACACAAAACAGGCGTTTTCACTTCAGCTCTTTTTAATACTGCTTTTTTCCCCCCCCTCACCCCACCATCAGCATCACTTTTCTGGCAAATGTACACAAAACAGTTTGTATCATAAAAGAGTTTTCCCTAAATGAATAGCGAAGGTTGAAAATATTTCAAACATTTCCTGCCCCCTCGCTGTCTGCAGACATACAGAGTGGTTTCCAGTCGATACATTAAAGCACAGCAGATATATGAGCATGTGTGTCTGTTTATTCTGGAATAGTGACAGAAGGCATAAGCTGGTTTTGGATAGTCCTGGAGCACCGTGCATGGACTCAATTATAAAACAGAAAACATCCCCTATGTATAAAACACAAAGCCTTGTTAAATCCTTTTATATTGCTACTAAGTCAAATGAATGCTGCGTTCGATGCAAGCGATAACCTCCGGTGCTGAAAAATGAAGCCAACGCGGAAGTGCCAAAAGTGCCATTTGATGCTTGCTCCAAAAGCAAGTTACTCCCCATGGAACCCCATATTAAAATTCCCAAATACCAAATATTGGAGATAATATGGTTTACTGTGTGGTTAATTCTACTAATGGACCATCTATTTTAGTATTTAATTTGTATGTTAGCACTGTTAGCACTAATTAGCAGGTACCGATAGCTTGGTGACATTAGCGCAACTGATGGTGCCACGGTTACTCAGGTAATATGCCAGTCATAGTTTTTAATACGTGCACCCAAACCACCGCCCAGTCCGTAAAAATGGGTTAATCAAACATTTGAACCAAAGTTAGCCTGTTAGCCTTAGCTTGTTTGGTAACTATGAGATGGGGACGTGTTCAGGTCAAGTCATGTTTCATTCGATCAAGAGTAAGGGGACGATTTGATTGTTTTGGACGACAGATAGCAATGAGCTTTCTTAAAATAATTTTAATCCACGATTAACCAACATCAATTGGGGAATAACATAAATGCGGAACTCGGGGTTCAGCAACGTTCCGAAGTTACCGGCTAGGAAATCCATCTTATGTTGTGTTTTCTTTGATTTTTGCTCGTCACCAGATCAGAAATATCACACATCCAGTTGCCATCGAATGCAGCATAGTTTCATCACATTTTATGTTAATTTTGTTTTAGTCTTTCATGCCATGTGACAACAAAAAATAATGTTCTATTCTTGAAATACACATGAATATACAATATGACAATACCGTGTTCACATTATTGGACAACAGTGGTCCGTACATACCATTACCACCCCAGAACTGTCAGTGGTGTTGCAAAACGTTTCTTCTGCTTTGATTACTTTGCTAAACACTGCTAACATTCAGACTTCACACTAGTTTTTTTTAACACAAACCCAAATTTTATACAAAAAAAATTACCATACAGAACCATACTTCTTGCATTTCTTAATGATTGATGTAATTGAAGTCCAAGACATAATCAGTGACTTGGAAATGTCCGTGTGTCCATCCCCTGATTTGTCGAAGTAAAACTGGCTGTAAAAGTGATGATTTACTGTAAATTCATCAAAGGGTGCCAATAACTGTCATACATACATTTTATGTATTTATTTTTAATACACTATATGAAAAAGAGGTGTAAAAAATTCACAGATATGTATCGGAAAACGTGGATCCGTGAATTGATCTAAATGTACTATGAACCGGTCAGTGGCTCGATTTTAAAGTTATAAATCAGTGGAGTTGAGCTGTTGCTAATTCCACATCTTCAAACTCTCGTAAAAGTTCAAAGTAGGCACAAGACTCTTGCAAGACTGGTCACAGGGACATTAACTTTGTGACATAAAATCAAAATCAACATGTCCCATAGTGGTAGGCGGTATAACGGATAAATGTACCCATTTGAGCTTTAAGTTCATTTCAAAATTTGTTAATACTGTCATACGGGTTCAGAACGGGAAAGTTATGCTACGCTATGCTAACAACTGCTGTATTCTTCTTTTGGGCTTCTTCTATGCTGCGCTTTCTGCTACTGTATGTGGTGCTGCCCCCGGTGGGGGCAATGTGCTGCAGCACAGTAGCAAAATACCTGAAGAAAGTCCCTGGTTTTTCATGAAATATATATTTGGCTTATTCTAATTGATCATGGAGAATGTCTGTCTTTAAACAAAAAAATTGTATCATATTGCATCGTATCATTCCATAATTAAAAAGTATCATCTCTGAATCGTATCGTACATCGAGATACATAACGTATTGTTTCTTAAGAGAGAGATACACACCCCTAATACAAAAGTATTTTGTTTTGTTGTTGGTGTTATATAACTATGGACATTCTATTATGTATCCTGATTGCGCCAAATTGGTTCATTTGCATTCATTTATGGATATATTTTAAATTCTGTACTTACAATTCAAGGATGCTACTAATTCTGACCAGGGCTGTATGATTTTTTTTTTTTTTTTTGCAGGAACTCTTCATGTGAGCTAATTCAACATGTTGGACTCAAACGTCAAAATGAGCAGTATGGCCCTCTAAGATTTAAGTTTGTCATGAAGGAAAACATAATTTTAAAAAACTGAAAAGGAGACGCTGATTTAAAAAAAAAAAAAAAAAAAAAAAAAAAATGTAAAAAAAAAAAAAAAAGAAGCAAATTTAAAAAAAAAAAAAAAAAAAAAAAAAAGCTGAATTCCCAGCATCAAACAGAAAAACAGACTAAATAATCAGACGACGCACTCGGCCTGTACACTTCACAGTCTGCTTGGCTGTAAACATGTAAAATGTTCTCTAAACACACAAACCAATAATTACCGTTGAGAGTCTGGGAGAGTCAACGTGGCCGAGTCGTATGTCAGACACGATACGGTCAGCGGCACAACAGGAAACGAGTGTCTACAGTCCGGCGACGCTCACAGCAAACGGTGCTTTTTTTTCTGAGCGCGCGTGTACCGCTGTTTAGGAGCGGCCTCTGTGGTAAAAGGCCTTTGAAGACCGTTTAGGGCACTTTAGCGGTCAAAAACAGTCTGAAATCCATCTTAACTACGTCCTTATGGAGCGCTGACTGAGCGGAACATGAGCGTCTGTCACACTTTGACTTGGTAACAGACAGCTGATACCAAAACATCACACTGTAATCTAAGCAACGTTTGCCTGTTTGTTCCCCTACTCCTCCCAGGTCCTTTGGCCAATTTCACCAAACATGATATGACAGAATTTCCCTTAAAGGGTTTGATTTGGTAAAGGTCAAATTTTTGATTTTTCACTCCAATGTCCACCAAACGTGGCACACATATTTAGGTGCATTCTGGAATTTCCAAGATGAGATCAAATTTACCAAAGGTCAATCATTGGGGGTCAAAGGACAAATTTTAAGTTTTTAAATCCAATTTGCACCAAACTTGGCACACATATGGAGATGGGTTCTGGAATTGCCTGGCCGAGGTTAAATTTGCCAAAGGTCAGTCATTTGGGCCAAGGTCATGTCTCCTTCTTTGGTGGTCTACTCCTTCCTGGTCCTTTTGCTGATTTCTACCAAACTTGGTGTGTCAATGAAGGTTGACCCCAAAACTGACCTTAAAGAAGTGGTGACTAGTCAAAATTCCGATGGCCCATTGGTCCAAATGTTCATTGGTCCTAAGGTCCATTGGTCTGAAAATTGTTAAAAATGGTTATATGCAGTTCAAACTTAGTAAAATGGAGCAAAATAGAGTTTCTTTTAAGGGACCTGTCCTATAAGTAGAAATATGTATTATATTTATAAAATACCAAACAAGTAGGGATTTTATTTGTAAAATTGGGGAGCAAGCCCCCAAACCCCAAAAATTTAATATAATTATTAACCCTAACCCTTAAAAGTAACCAACTAACCCTAATTTTCGGACCAATGGACCTTCGGACCAATGGGCTGTCCCCAAAGAATTCATTTTGGGAAAGGTCAAGGACTGATTTTCAACCTGATTTGGTGGATTAGGTACATTCCAGAATTGCCCTGACAAGGTCAGCCACAGGTCAATCATTTGGGTGAAGGTCAAGGTCATTGGGGTTAAATATCAGATATCAGATTGCCATAGCTGTTACTGTCTACCTGCCCACAGGGAACTATTTCCTAGTTATGAAAATACGGCATGTTTGCCAGCTGAGTTGTGGTCAACTTCAACCAGAATTGGAACCACAAGTTTGTGGTGGGCATGTTTCTGTCATATAAATGATACATTAGATCACATTCAAGCCTCCAAATTCAGCCTCCTGGCTGCGGTAGATAGATGATTATTTTACAGATGTGGGGATGGACCGATTGTCTGCCTGGGTGGTTGCCATCCAGGACCCAAGGTGGTTCCGTGGTGTCACGGATGCAGCGAAGAGTGGCATCAGCACATGCTCCCAGACCTGACCTCCATATTGCAAAAATGGCATTTTTATCCGTCCTACACTAAACACTGCCCCACTCCCACTGACTCTCCTTGGACATACAAAATGTTTTAAGCAAATAGCATAATTCATGTTACCACATGCTGTTGTTTTAATATAAAACACCTCTCAAAATCTGTGACAAAACACATGAATATGCATGTAATAACGCATTTACTGTACTCTATCACTGATCAGTAATGGAACGGGAATGGATGTGGATCATTTTGAAAGACTTTTCATATAAATTTTACAATATGCAGACTTGAAAGTAGACTGGGAATTTACCCCATCCATGTTGTAATTCATCACTTTTTTATTATTATTATTATTATTATTATTACTTATGTACTCACGAATTTACTTATTTTACTGGCTTGTTGCAAGGAGCTCTGGACAGTTATGATTAAATGTAACCTAAATGAAACAATGTAATCCATGATGACTTCAGCTGGTACTTTCAAGAAATAGCAGTTAATAATGTTTCTACAAAAGTGATACATAATAGCAATACTGAATGGACATCAACAGCAAAAACCAAAAAACACTTAAAAAAATATTTATATACAAAAAAAATGCATGACAAAAAAAAAAACAGATGCATGAAACATCCATGGCGGTATCCATGTTAAAGTTAATTTCTGTGGTTCTTCATTCAGTCCATTTATTTTAAACAGCAAATATATTTTTCACGGAGACGACGGCTTTGGGCTGTGACATAAAAATGTTTGTACATCTGTAGACGGCGAATGTTCCAAATCGTCAAAACTTGCAGTTTTGGTTTAGATGAGATGGTGGCAACAGCAAAAATCTAGACTTCTGAAAGCTATCCCTCCTGTTGCTAACTTTGTACATTTTTGTGTTACTGCAATACAGTTTCTAATGTCAATTCGACTTGTGGCCATTCTTGCAGGGACCCTGGAAAGGAAAATGAATCTTTGTTTTCAGTGCAGGTTTTTTTTTTCTTAGTAATTCCCCATTGATCAGTTGGAGTTTATTGAAACCCTGTTTTGTACCCGGACTTGACATCCAGTTGAGTCTACATTCATTGTTTTCGTTGATCTCACTTTCATTTCCTCTTGTTCTGTAGCTTAAATGGTATGGCACGCTCATCCATATCTCCCAAATCCAGCAACAAGATTACAGCTCAGTCACATGGCAACTTTTAACAAGAAGCCAAGAGTCAAAGTTGTGTCAATGCAAAAAGCACGTCCGTTTTGGGTCTGATACTGAGACCCTCCTAGGTGACTGCACTTGGTTTAGTTTGACCAATATCAAGCTTTGTGAGATGACTTTAAACCACATCTTGTTCAATGTCAAACAGTGGTTTTATGATGATCACATTTTCAATGCTATAATCTTAAAATCATTATATAGTGCTTCTAAGGAGAATCCAGTATATGTTGGTTACATCTGGACATGAAAGGAAGCTTAAGTGCCACATTTCAAACTGTGGATATCTGGCATTGGAATGAAATTGTGACTTTTGTGCACCAAGTAAGCCACATTAGAATGTCATGAGCCTCAATGGGCAAGTTCATGTATTTCTGAATATTTCCAAGTGTTTGTGCAGAATTGCATCTTAGAAATAAGATGGTTTTGAGGTGGCTACATTGTTATTCGAAGGAAAATGCCCTTGCATCAATGGCACCTCATATTCCAAACCATTTTGTTGCAAGGGTGGAGGCGGTTGAGGAGTGTGACAGCGCTCGATCTCAGACTGTTTGTGGGGTAGCGTACCATTTTCCCCATTGTCGAAGCATGCCTTGACCCCTTCCAGTTCCATGGGGTCTGGATCAGTCGTTCCGAGCTCCAGTTCCATTCCAGCCTTGGCCTGTCTCCTCCTTCGCAGGCAGATTACTGTCGCAGCTAGCACAGCCAATCCCACAACCAGCACCAGGGCAGCCAGGGTAGGTATGAGCGTGTATGAAAGCTGGCTCTGTGTCTCCACCCTGGACTCTGTAAATGTAACTGGAACCTCTGCAGTGCGAGCCTCTGTACATGACCCCATTTCTATAGAATTATTGCCCTTCAAATTGACTCGTTCGCCAAGGGGGCTGGCACAGACTAAGTAGGTAGAGTTGGGTTTCAGGCCACGAAGAGTGTATTCTGGGTAAGATGCTGGCACACTCAGGATCATGGGGCGTCGGTCAGGGCCCGAAAGGTTACGATAAGTCAGCCTGATTCCACGGATGTTTGGCCGTGTCTCAATGAACCGGTGCAGGTCAAGAAGGATAGATGTGGAGGTCACCTGTCTTGAGCTGATGGCTTCCAGTTCTGTATGTATCACAGGGACAACCACAGAGACCTCTGTTACTGTGGGCTTTAGTGGCTCAGGAACTTCATCCACATTTTCACAATATAGCCCCGAGGTTCCTGAAACACAAATGCAGCCCAATTGTCCCCACAAATCAAAATGACAAGTGCCGCCATTGAGGCAGATGTTTGGTGGACAGATGTGTTGCTCGTATTCTCCACTTGTGGAACTAGGGGAGACAGGAGGCTCAGGTGGAAGAGGGTAACTGTCTGTTTTTGCTGAGACCGGCTCCTTACTGGGTGGAGGAGGAGGAATAGCATTAGTATGAATGGTTTCTGGGGATGTAGTAGGCATAGGGGGCGCAGGTGTACTGCCAATGGGAGAGCCAGTCATTATCATGGTGGTAGATGGACACCCAAAATCTTTGTGTTCAAGCTCTGAAAGCTTTTTCCCGGCATTAACTAGGGGGAAATGGCATCTGGTTTCCTCAGGCCTCCCAAGTTCCACATTCTTCTCCTTGAGCCACTCTAGGAACCAGGATAATGGACACAAACAGTTGAATGGATTCTCAGCTGCTGTCAGGTACACCAATCTTGTAAAGCTCTGGAAGAAACCCTGGGGAAAAACTTGCAAATTTAATATACTGAGATCTAGTTCTTGCACTCCTGTAAGCTTCTGGAAATCTTCCACCCTGAGCTCAGCCAGGGGGTTGGCAGCCAGGTTGAGCTTAATTAGGCCCTTCAAAGAGTCTTGCTTTAAGGCTTCAGGAACCTCTGTTAGCATGTTGAATGAGATGTCCAACTCATGAAGGTTCCCCATGGAGGCCATGAGATCCTTATCCAGAGAGGTGAGACCCAGGGAGGCTACTTTCAGGGCCTCCAAGTGGGGAGTCTGGAGGTCTGACAGTCCCAGAGTTGGGATATGGTTGTTGCTGAGATCTAGAAGCAAAAGCTTGGGGAAATGAAGGGATGGGAGAGAGGAGAGCTGGTTCCCCTGGAGCTTAAGTTCCAGTAGCATTTCTAAATCCTGAAAAGCTTCCAAATGGATGCTTTGGATGCGGTTTGCATGAAGATACAGTCTCTCTAGCTGTACAAGTCCAGCAAAACTGGCTTTGGATATGTGGCTAATGATATTAGAGGACAGATCCAAGTTCTTGAGCTTTGACAGTGTTTCAAAGACATGGTCTGGGACCTCTGCCAGCTCATTCTGGCTCAGATCTAGCAACTCCAACTCCCCCAGGCCCCTGAAGTCATCTTGGGCAAAACTGTTGATGCCGTTCTGGAAGATGTAGAGATTCTGGGTGTCGGTGGGGACACGAGGCACAGTGTTTGACCGTCGTTGAACACAAAATATAGAACCCTGGGCCAGGCATGAGCAGTTAGCTGGACAATCGATGGATAACACCAGCTGGGATGAGAGGAGGACAAACAGGAGGAAGGGAATCATGATGGCAGCAGTCCTGAAACTCTGAAAGAGAGACAGAAAATGATCGTCGTCAGTCCTAATTCTATTAATTCAATTCCAGAGTATTTTTTTCTTTATTCCAGTGTTTCCATCAAGACGAAGACAAAATGCGCTCACATTGAAGCATGCAGACATGTACAGTTAACTCACAGCTGATTAAATTAGTCTATTCAATAAAACCAGCACACATACAATAAAAGATCATTTCTCTGTTTCGGTAATGGACTGACTTCTTGTAGGTCCTGCTTTTACTGTTGAGTTTTCACTCAAACAAATAATCAAAGACAAATATCCAACATCACAAGAGCAGGTTTAAATTATTCAGTAAAATCTCTACGTGCATAGCGGCATGTTGTCAGATATGTAAAGCCACTTTAGCAGAATCCATTATTTGCTTGTAAACGCAGTCAATAAGTCTGTTTTTTGTGCAAGCTACAGTACATGCTAATTAGCCAAGCTAACTGGTTTGGTGAGACACGATTAACTGGGCTAGGCTAATTAGCCTGCATGATTTATACTCAGATAATATGTTAATCATTTGAAAGGAATGTATTTGTACTATCCAGCCTTTGTTTTGTCATTTCAGAAGTGCTACACGCTAGCTAGCAAAGCTAACAAGTTTAGTGGGGGACAGGTCATTATTCCGAAGGTCCATTGGTCCGAAAATTAGGGTTAGCGTTAGTTAGTTAGTTAGTTAGTTAGTCAGTTAGGGGTAGGGTTTTGGTTTTGCCCCCCAATTTTACAAATAAAATCCTTACTTGTTGGGTATTTTATAAATATAATGCATATTTCTACCTGTAGGACGGGTCCCTCAAAAGTAACTCTATTTTTCTCCATTTTACTAAGTTTGAACTGCATATAACCATTTTTAACAATTTTCAGACCAATGGGCCTTCAGGAATATTGACTATTCACTGCTGAGTGGGCTTGCTAACTATAAGTTAACTTGATGGAAACTAATTTGTACCATGACCGACTGCACACAATATCAATTCGTTTGGCAAACAGTTTGAGTTAATGTAGGATTTTAGAAATTTTGTTTATGTGACACGTACAGCTGGCTAATGTGATTTTAGACAGTTGATACAGCTGACTTGTTGGGGATGGGTCATTATTCCGAAGGTCCATTGGTCCGAAGGTCCACTGGTCTAAAAATTAGGGTAAGGGTTAGTTCGTTACTTACTTTTAAGGGACCCACCCTAATAGGCAAAAAAAATACCCCTAATTTGACCCAAATTGTTACTCAATTCAATAGATTTTCAGACCAATGGACCTTTGGACCAATGGGTCTTCGGAATATTGACTAGTCACCGACTTGATAGCCAATGGAGGCAGACGGGTGCATATCTATATGTTCCCCAGTACCTATATCCCCCCCCTCCCCCCTGGTATTCCACTATTACAAAATAAAACAATTAACTATTCAAATAAGGGCTACTGTCAATGTTGCAATGTTGATGTTACTACGCATTAAAAAAACTCTTGAAATAATGCTCAATTTTACCACTAATGGAAAATCGAGATACTCTGACATTTTAAAATAACGCTAATATGGCACTGTTCGTTTAAATCATTAAAAATTCAATTAAAATGTTATTTAATCAAACTTTTAAAATGTAATTCCATCATTATTAGAAATTGCAGAAGTTGTTTTTTTTTGCTGCGAAACGGGACGTCTGAAATTTACCATTTTCATTTTTATTCTTTTTTCAGTGTACTAGTAATTTCCACCTCACAGATTTTGGGAAACATAGGTACCTGGGGAATATGTTTTTGGGGAACATAGGTACTGAGGAACATAAGTACTGGGGAACATGTTTTTGGGGAACATAGGTACCTGAGGAACATAGGTACCTGAGAAACATAGGTACCTGGGTCACATGTTTTTGGGGAACATAGGTACTGGGCAACATATGTACTGGGGAACATAGGTACCTGGGGAACATGTTTTTGGGGAACATAGGTACTGGGCAAC
>OMMV01047038.1:2492-12495 GCA_900302635.1 Chatrabus melanurus | reverse complement strand
CTGTCGCCCACGCTTAGTTTTAACTATAGCTGTATTCATTTAATTAATTACACACTGTAAAGGTGCTTAGATTTGATAAGCAGTGGGTGGCATGTTATGTTTAGTGTTCCATTATTAATGCATTGGATGCCCATCCTCGCGTTGCACCTTGAGCGACGCGCACTGCTTGAAGTGCCTATTTTTCTGTTGTGGTCAAAGTTGAACCAAATTCAACTCCATCCCAGCCATCACTAATACGCCACCAATGTGAGAGTGGCTGTTCGCAATGTTAAAAGAAAACAGGGCTTGTGGAATAGATGAGCTCATTAAATTTGTGGGTTGTTTGTTGTGTTTGTTTGCATATTAATGAGGATAAAAAGATTTTACTTATGAACATAATAACTTAATAACAATACACACATTGATATTTACACCACAAGTACGCGCTGAGGAGTAGATAAGCTGGTGACATTTTAGAGCTGTTTAGCACATATATTTGAATTTTAATGAATATAAAGTGATTTATATTGTGAGAATAAAAACTGATTAACAATAGTTCAGGTCAATTTTATTTGTATGTTTCCTTGGGCTTTATATTGTCCAAGGATTACTGCAGATATAGAGAAATATAATGGCAATAATAGAAATGCAACATGGTAGACACTTGATGCTACATACATGGAGTGATTCCCCTGTGCTGGTAACAGAGTAGGGCTTGGACAGCAAAAATGTAGATGAGTGAGTCAGTCAGTCCATCCCACCCAGTTTGTGTAAATGATGACTCAAAAACAATAAATGCTATCATCTTGTAACTCGCCAAATTAAAAACGGTGAGTAATGAGGGTGAACTGATTAGTTTGTGGTGAACTTTAATGCACCAGATCAATCCCAAAAGCAACATTGTTTTGCCTTGTTGTTAAGCTAGCAACCACAGGGAGAAACATGATGCCCAGTGAGTGGGAACATGCGAATCAAAATGTACAACAGAATCGGAAAGTAAACTGGAATGAAAGAATAGATGGAACGCATGGCTGGGGATAGTGCCAACACTTTTGCTCATTGTTAATTACTGATGACAAAATCCAAACATGGCTTAGAACGTTTTGAAACCTTTAAAACACCCTATGTTTCGAACATTGTTCCGAGGCCGCATGAAAAGAAAGACATCACAATACGAGCTGAAATACACAACCAAACGGGAAAGTAAAACCAGAATTAAAGAATCGATAGACTCTGTGGCTTGGAGCAGTGCCAAAACTTTTTGTCAGTATTGCAAATTAGCGATGGCTAACTCGAACTACTGCTTCGAAAACATTACGAATCCTTTGAAATGCCTGTGTTTCAAACATTGTTTCACAGTCCACATGAAAAGGAAAGCATGACGTGCTGGTGAACACTGACACCTGCTGGACAGTTCAGGAATGTGCATCCGTATAAAATTATGAAATTCATACCTAAAGGCTACAGTCTGTACCTGCACTTGCACATACTTTGCTTGTTTTTTTAGCAGCTATTCAAAAATGTTCTGTGATAGGAAGTTTACATTCATAATGTATATGGTAACACGAATAGGATAACGTACAGTACAAATATACTAATGTGCGTGTAACATATTGTGTTGACACAGATATGTGATTATATATGAATAATCTAATTAAGGCGCATATTTGAAGGCACTAAATTTTTTATCAGAATTCTAAGTTGTGCAAAACCTGGAGGGACATTTGCTAATTTAAGTGCCTGTTGTTCCTTTTTTTATATTTCCAATATCTTTTTTGTGTTGAATTGTTGAAGATGTTTGAATGTTTTTTATTTCATGATAGGGATAATTGTTTCGGCATATGGGGGCTTTTATTTTCCATGCTGAATTCTTTTTCTTCTCCCATTTTGGCTGCTTTGTGTTTTTTAAACCTGCACTTTACAAGTGTTGCTGCTGTAACCATTCTTCCGTGTGGGGATGAGTACTTTCTTATCTTAAATACACTATGATAGTAGAGATATGCTGCTGTGAGTATCATTACCCTGGATGGCTTGGAGTTTTACGATTGGAAAATTAACAATGAAATAATTGCTGATGACTGAGTAGAAGTTTGATGATTGTGCTGATACATCATTGAGTCTGGACGTGGTGTTTCTCTGTATGTTCTCTGAAGATGCTGGAGTCCGTTTGTGGTCTGCCGCTTGTTAAAGGCGCAGTCACACTATAACGTTTACCCCAGCGTTTGATGACCGCAGGGCAAAGTCGAAAAACTTGGCCAAACGTCAGCAAAACTCACGTTACCGGAGATTGGTAGCGAACCTCAAACGTAGCACAGCGTTCCACAACATGGTGCTAGCGGAGGCCAGCAGAGGCGGGCGTTAGCCTGCGCTCCATTAGAACAAGCAGGACTTTTGCCAACGTGGCAACGTACGGGAGAGGGGTTCAACACACCACTGTCCAGTGATTCTGAGCAGGCAGGGCGAAACAGCACCTAAACGTTAGCCAGCGTAGACGATCGCACCAGTAACTTCGGCTAGCTGATGCTAACGGAGGCTAACTTGGTCGTAGCCGAGATCAACTTTCTCTAACGGTCTCCAATGTAGCCAGAGGTACATCGGCAAACGCATGGGAATTATAAACATGTAGAAAAATTTTGGACGCAGTCCATGTTCATTGGTAGAGGACGGCGGCGGCTAGCAGAGGCTAGTGGACACCGATGTTTGCAAGTAAGTTCATCTACATTGGCCCAAACGTCTAGGTGTGACTGCGCCTTAAAGGGACAGCACTTCTATAGCGCTTTCCCATCCAATGCAGATACCACTGATGCCTCACATTCACCCATTCTCGCACACACACACACACACACACACACACACACACACACAGCGATGTAAGGAGTGCTCAACCGCACACCAGGAGCAACTTTGCTTTTAAGGACCTTGTCCTTGACCCTGTCTGACAGGGAATTGAACCAAGGATCCTCTACAAAAATTGAGCTGGACTCAAACTATCAGCTGTTTCTCATTTCTGTTGTCTGTGAGTGTCACTGAAGTAATCCTACTACAGTGTTTTCAAACATGAATGAAACCCACAGCTGCCTCCTGGAGACATGGTACCTCACACAGACCCCGCCCTTGAGGTGTCGCATGCAGGACCGCACAGCATTTACAGCTGCAACTCTGCAACACGGTCATGACAATCGCCGAGTCTGAACAAAGATTCAACTGGCTCATGGCGATGATCTCTGTGTCTCTGTCTGTGTCCCTGTTTTGCAAACACCCATAGGGCCCGATCTTTCACCCGGAGCAAAGCAGCGCACAGTGTAGCATAATCATGTTCGCTAAGTGTACAACCAAAGCAGTAGTCGTTTTCACACCAAGCACCCATGTTGTGTAAGTATTGAGTATAATTGCGCTTATTTGTGTGCCCATGGGCATGTTGGTGTTAAAATGAGATGTGGTCGGGAACAGTGCCTGTGCGGCGCTTTTATATGGCAGCAGAAAACGATAGCGCCATAAACCGCTAAAAACCTGGTCTAAAGTCAAGTGCAGAATTTTTATGCTATTTATGCTGCACAATCTTCAGATATGCCTTACCGAGTCAGGGTCATGATGCACGTACACAGAGGTGTGCATTCACACATCATACTACCACAAAACTGAATTGAAAGCAGAAATGAACAATGACATAAAAGTAAAACTCATGGACAAGTACAAAACCTTAATAGCTCTGGTTTGTTCCATATTTTTAAACTGGTTTTCTTCTTCTCTGGGCTGACTGGCGAACAGCACCAAGATGAATCTAGCCACTGTATTCATAGGGGGAGGGCTGTCGGGTGGTCGCACGAGGAAGGAGAGGAGGTGGAGGAGGTGTTGCAAAATGAGGTGCTAAAATGCTTCACCTCAGGTGGTGTGGTGGATGACTGTTGCTCCTGTAAATGATTCCGTAACTCTGCGTGCAGATCCGTTTTCTCTCCTGAAAACCTTTGACTTCTGAGTCCGCCATCTACCATCTTTTCCGTAGTATAAGTTGCAGTTTTTTACTAGTTTCCGACTTATATTCCGAAGCGACTTGTATATTTAAAAAACTGCATAATCATCTATGGCCACAAGATGGCATCGTCTACACCCGTGACAAGCTGCTCCTGTATACTGAATGAGTTATTGTGATTCACACTCCAGAGCAAAAGAAGAAGAAGCAGCAGCAACTCTGAATGAAAAAAACATTCTTCGTCTTAGAGAATGAGTAAATTTAAGAAATAATTCTCTCTCCCTGAAAGACCAAACTCTGGAACAAAAAGAGAATATAACTTTTTTTACTACTTTGAACAACACTTGTTTGGACTATGTGATACAACAAAAACAGCAATGGCAAGTCAGCTAAGCTAAGGTAAGTCTGTTATCTTTTACGAATGTTTTACAAAAGAGTTTTCAAGCATTTACCTCACGTATGATTGTCTGTTCAGTGGCCAAAAGAAGCAGTTTCCTCACATTTTGGACCTGTTACAATGACATTAATTAGCTCATTAGCTTCTGCTTGCTAACAGTATTTGTATCATAAATAAATAATGTGCCATTTTCATACATTTAATTACATTGCACATTTACCAGTGGCCAAAAAAAAAAAGCATTTACTCGTGTTTTATTCCTGTTACACTAACATTAATTAGCTTGTTAGCTTCCGCAGATTAAACGTGGTGTTTCATTATAAATAAATAATGTGCCGATTAAAGTACCACTTGTTGCATGAAGTTGTAGCACCACGTTTCAAAAATACATGCGACTTATACTCCGGTGCGAGTTATATATGGTTTTTCCTCTTCATGATGCATTTTTCCCACAGATGCGACTTATACTCTGGTGCAGCTTATAGTCCAGAACATACGGTAAATAATGATGCTCGATATGCTTGTGCGCTTATGTCTCAAAGGGAATGACAGATGACAATTTGATTGGTTTATTTCAAGTTGTGACCAAAACCCGCCCATGACTAATTAACTTGACTAATTAAGTAAATACAACTCCTTTGTGCCCTGCAGCCTACTGTGCACTTTGATTATGGGCTGGGGCCATAGCAAAGTCAAGTTGGACACGCCCCAAATGCACGTGTGGTTTGGACCATATTCGCTGTAGATGGCCTAGATGGGGTCCATAGAGTGAGAGTCCGATCAAACCACCTGCTTGATTGCTGAATGGGTGGAGGGAAGCAAAAAGAGAGTTTGTGCTTCCACCTTAAGGCTTTGCACAATTAATCGTAGAAAATCCTAAAATCATTCAATCAGTATGATTATTATTCACACTTGTTCCATAACTTTGGTACATTGAGGTGTTTTTAGGACAGAGGAGGGTAATTTCCACAATTCTCTGTTACTATTTAATGTTTCACCATGTATGCACATTGTATACATTTACATTGACTAGAACTTAGTCTTTACAGTTGGAGGGAATAATTGCATGCACATATTTACTGGGTATAGGCTCTCTGGGCGTCTTCTGATTTCAACACTTTTATTGGATGTCGTTTAAAGAAAAATGGAACAGCATGTCTACCATCTCCTCACAATCCATTTAGTGTTCCCACTTATCAGTGATCCATAAAGAGATGAGTACGAATTAGCCCAGTAATCATTAATCTCAATCGCGTCGCCATTTCATGCCAGTTGATCTATTGATTTTTCTTTCTCGACTATGTCGAAAGCAAGTAGCCGGCTGGGGGTCAAGCTGTGGTCACAGACCATGGTGCTGCCGGGAAGTATCCTCTAACAGTCCAGCCTGTGCCTTTGAGAGGGGAGGCGGTACTGTGGGATCAGTGCTGCTAAAGCTACTAAACAGAGCCTTGTTTTCAGGTTAGAGATGAGGTCTACAGACCAGGACAGGATGGGAAGAAACCGCTCAGCATTTGAGGATTTATTGCAGCTGCTGACTTCAGCTTTTTCTTCTTTTATTTCCTCTCCCACCATAAGCTCCACAAGACCTCGCTTTTACATATGCACCCTCTCTCACTCTCTCTAATTGCTGTGAGGAACGATTCTGTCTCCTAAACCACAGTGTACCTTTTGCAAGCGTTATGTATTTTCAGGTGGGTGGTACTGTAACAGTTTGCTTAAGAAGCTGGCTGACACCTTCAGTCACTGCAGTTAAACGACGAGGGATAATTGCCACATGTGTTTGTTGAAGGAGATTATCTTTCAGAGGCCGTGTCAGGACTTGCCCCCCCTGTAACGGAACCTGGTTCCGACTGCCACAATAAGAGATTCAGTGTGAAACAGAGCACATATTCACCGCTCGGTTGCCTCAAGCAGTGAGGGCTTCCAGGGTCTATAAAGGACTGATGCCTGTCCGGAGTGTTTTGACTCCTTTTGGCCTTCCCCCCCTCCCCGGTTGGCTGCTGGGAGGAGGTTGCAGGGAATAACTGCTCATACAGTCGAGCACCAGACCTCCCATTGTGTGCAAGCCAGACAAGGTTGGCGGTCATGCAGCGGTGCATGGTGAGTGACAGGAAACAGGGCCGCCTCACCCTCGCTTTACCCCCTTCCAGCCCCATTGGCCATGCTCTCACCCCGACTGCCACCCCCCAAAGTGATGGATCAGCCTCAGCCCGCTACGCTTTCATAACAAGTCAGTGACAGTCAGGATCATGCAGTCTGACTCTTCTAGCCTTGCAGAACGTGCCATGAGGAAAGGCTAATGTGTACGCCGTCTTGACTGAGTCACGGTACAGAACTAAACACGCTAGGGGGGAATATGTTCTGAGGCAGCTGTACAATCCAAAGGTTTCAAGGAGCTAGTCGTCTTTTGGCACAAGATTAAAACCGTCCTTTTCTTGACAACCAACAACCACAATTTAAAGCAACACTATGTAAGATTTGCTCTTGGGCTCCCCCTATATGTGTGAAGCAGAATACTCGTAAACACAGGTCATGGTGTGAGCCTTGCTAGTGGTACATGTGCATTTGTTGACAAGCTGACTGAAACACAACCGGACAGCTAAGAAGATATTATTGCTATTCACAAATGCACAATAATAATGTCTGTCAGCACAAATTATTTACCAGCTAAACCTCTATCAAAGCATGCTGCTCTGGCTTATGATCATAAACTAGTGGGTCGACATCGTCACGAACACAGCTAAACCACAAGCAAGCGGCAACAACACAAGACATAGCCAGCAAGCTAATCGGTTATTACTCACCAGTCCAGTAGCAAGAAGGCTAGCTCGGCATCTGTAGGCGAGTCTCCATTACAGGTTTTGCACAAAATTTAAGCAGTACAGTCCTGGTCAGAATTACTGGCACCCCGATACTTTATGTACACATTTTAAAATATGGTGAGAAATAAATGTAAATAAACCAATTTTGTTTAATCAAAATATTTTTAAATATGTCCAAAGTTATTTGGCAACAACAACAAAACAAAATGCTTTCATAAAGTGAAAGAAAAATACTGACACAAAATGTATGCTGGACACATTCTTTGGCACCCTTTGAATTTACAGTAAATCATCACTTTTCCAGCCAGTTTTCTTGCGACAAGTCAGAGGATGGACACATGAACGTGTCCAAGTCACTGAATACGCCTTGGACTTCATTTAGATCAAGCATTAAGAAATACAAACAGTATGGTACTGTACGGTAAATCTGTCTGGAGGAGGCAGTCCTCAAAAGCTGAGTGACCGAGGAAGAAGGAAATGAGTGAGGAAAGCCACCAAGACACCATGACAACTCTAAAGAAGTTATAGGCATCTGCGGCAGTGATTGTAGTAACTTTCCACTGCTGCGTCACCAGTTATACAGCTTCATGGTGGACTGGCACAGAGAAGGATTTTCCTAAAAAGAAAATGTGAAATTTCAGCTACAGTTTGCCAGAAGGCACATGGGAGATGCAAGCCTAGATTTGAGCTGTTTATTTGTATAAAAATCCTTCTCTGCTCCACTCCACTGTGACGCTGTGAGTGGTGATGCAACAGACAAAAATTGCACAATGCACAATTTCTGCAATCACAGCCAGAGAAGTCTATAACTTCTTCAGCGTTGTCTTGGTGGTTTCCCTCACTAGTCTCCTTGCACGGTCACTGAGTTTTTGAGAACTGCCTCCTCCAGACAGATTTATCATAGAGTACCATATTGTTTGTGTTTGTTAAAGATTGATGTAAATGAAATCTAAGACATATTCAGTGACGTGGAAATGTCCATGTGTCCATCCCCTGACTTGTCTAAAGAAAACTGGCTGTAAAATTAATGATTTACTGTAAATTCATCAAAGGGTGCTCATAACTGTCCAGCATACATTTTATGTCAGTATTTTTTGTTTCACTTTATGAAAGCATTTTGTTTTGTTGTTGTTGCCAAATAACTATGGACATTTTAAAAAATATTTTGATGAAACAAAATTGATTTGCTTGCATTTATTTCTGACCATATTTTAAAACTGTTGTGTGATTGCTGGATTTTTGTCTTCTCGCCATAACTGTCATTTCAATAGTAATGTTGACGGATGCACAAGTCCTGCTAAATATTTTCATTTCATTGTTCTTTTGAATCCTATATTGCTGTAACGCCATCTGTTATAAGGTTTAACAAGCTCTCCGCCTCTTATTCCTTTCCACACGTACCGCGCCATGTATTTTAGAATGTCATGTGACTCTTTCTGTATGTCACGTGACCTATAATTGCATAAAACGTGTTTCTATTGCAGTTTTGTGAAATAAGGCTTTGCCATATTCTTACAGCTCTCACCAATGAGTAAAAGCCAGTCTGAGATTAACTCTCTTGCTCGTCCACTTTTCCGTTTCCTTGCTTCCTATGACAACATCCTCTTTTGTCTCTTCGCTGTTTTTTGTTTTTTTTTAAATTGCTTTATTTAATGTGTCCATACTGAGAACACTTCTTCTTCGACTTATTTTACGGAGGTTGGCATCCAGCTTGACGGTGCATTACCGCCACCTGCTGCTCCGGCGTGTTGATGTACTGAGAACACTGAGCAAGCCTCTTCTTATCCGTTTGTTGATGTGTGACGTGGTGCCGTAAAGCCAAACGCAGTTCTCACGAGAGGCGTTCCCGCCCAGCACGCAAAGTTTACATCGTGCTATATCAGGCTCTCTGGGCACGCCTTTGCAAAGAAAGACGCACCCATTCTGCCTATTATAAGTCGGTGTACCATCAAATTGATTTTGAAGCTTTTATTTTATGGTAAAAATGTTGTGTTGCTTTAAGTGAATCTGTTGTCAATAGTGAGATCTTGGATCACAATTTTCTCGCGTTTTTCTGTTGCTTTGATGTCAAAATGGGCTTGTGCTTGCGATCGAGTCCGAGCCTGTGTAATTCTGCTGTAACTCGATCCTGCTGGTACTTGTTTGAAACTTGGCATAGGCAGGGCCCTGCTGGCCTATCGGCAGGCTCGTACTTATGTAACAGTCTCCCATCCATCCTGTAATTACTACCTTTTTGGGGCATTGCGCAGTGTCTGGTCCTCCACAGTTGGGGAGGTGGAGAGGCGAGCAATGCACTTTCTGTGTTGCCAGGGCCTCTGAGATGATGGCGCCGGATGAGTTTGCAAGGCGCAGAGACATCAGACGCTACTTCACTTAATTGGCAAACGTGTCGTGTGATAACCTGGGAACAGCACAGTCCTAATTGAGTCCTCCTGTGCTGTCCTCGTCTGAGTACCTGACACAGAACCTAGGGCATTACATTTCCCTCTGTTTAATGGCTGCAGTTAATTAGGCCCAAACGAGGGAATCATTACCACTGGAAAAACCACATGCCAGCGGATTTGCCAATAAAATTAGCCACAATTTGCTCTTACCATTTGAGCATAAAAGATAAACCGCACAATGCGAGGAAAGGATTGGGCCATTACCGTTTGTATTGTGGAATTTTAGACATATCATAGAGGAATGGAACGATTAATCAAAACTGAATTAATCATCCTGAATGATGTTTTTCAAAGCAGGGATTCACGGCTGTCTCAAGTTGGATAATTTATTTTTGTATCTGGGCAGCAAAATGGTTTAAATATGTAAAACGGCACCACAGATGAGAGGCTT
>OMMV01047022.1:0-10197 GCA_900302635.1 Chatrabus melanurus | reverse complement strand
TCAAAAACGCTGTCAATCAAAAAGGGGTTGATTTCCTCCTATTATCATCCAGAGGCCCAGTGTCTGGGTCACTCCCCTGGCCACTCCCTGCTCATTGACTCCCAGAGACACCTGGTGTCTGTGGGGAGGGACGTTTTACTGCATTATCCAGTGACCGTCCTGTTTTGCTGCAGTGAAAAAAGCTGCTCTGTGCCGTGCCATTAGAAGTCCACTGATGGCAGACTTCTTCAATGAGTTTTAATGCACCGTGCTGCTGCAGGTTTGTATGAGAGGACAAACGCATCAGATGATGTGCAATAAATAATGACTGATTCTGAACGAACTTGTCATGAAATTGAACACATTCCAGCACACTTTTAGTAATAGAAATGTTAATACAACAGTCCATATTTGGACCATTTATTTTATGACATTTTAGAGGAAGCTGAGCTTCCCTTGCAGTCTTAAAGGAACCGCCTGCATTTGGGCCACGTCTTATACACCATGCACTTTAGCCCATCAAGCTAGTGCCTACAAAGTCCAAGCTTGAGGGTTAAACTTTGACAAGTTGAAATGTTACAAACATGATTCACTAGCAAGTACTATAGCGTGTCGCTTTGACATTTGTGCCTCACAGGTACCTCAAAACGGCTGCCAATGCCAACAATGTTATTAATAGTACATGAACTCACCATCCCTTCTTGTAACAGAGTTAGGACAAAATCACTGCCAAGTCACCCTCAACTCTTAACATTGTAAGTCCCGAATCAGCTTGACTGTCATGTATTAGGAGATGACTTTTGAGCTACAGTGTCAAAACTTCAGTGACATGACAGTGACTTGCTCCCACCCCTGATTTGTACTGCCACTCTGGAGAAGCAGTATTTCTATAGCCTCCTAAGAACTGTCCTTGAACTGAAAGTAGTTTTTGACAAAAATGATGTCTCCATATGTTCTGGGTATAGTACCATCAAAAATGTATGTAATCTAATGAGCCTTTACTATGTTCAGTGATGCAGAAAGAGAGAAAAACAGCCTTCAACAGAAGTCAGCACGCAGTTAGCATGCTTAGAACCAGCTCCAAACAAAGACAAACAATCAAGAGACTTGCATTTCCTAATATCCCGCCAAAACGCTGAGTGTATAGCTCCAAAATTGGTTTCTCCATATTACTATGAAAATGTATGTAAATATTATGACAACTGAAACTTTGAAGCCATCACAGTGATAGATATTCAGTTTCAATGCACAAGAACACAGTTATCGAAATCACTTACCTAATGTAGAGTAATTAAAAGAGAAGGCTACGAGAGTCCATTTAAAATAATGTATTTTCACCCAAAAACAGCAAGGCAATTCCTCATACAAAATGGCGGACGAATTTGTTTAATGGTCGTTTTGTGTGTCACCCCTTTAATTTATGGGAAAATAAAAGGGGGCACCAAATCACTGCTGCCATATTAAAATTTGTATATATTCTTAACGGCATGAGCTGGGTGTGACTCATACTAAAGTGATACATACAGACGAGGGGTAAAATGGTGAATGAAAATATTGTGGGAACAAGCTGAATGTCCGTTCTAGTCTTTTTTTCATCTCTATGGTCTGTACTATGTAGCACTGCTAACCTATAGCTGTACAAATTTACCCTCATTAGTATGCTAATGTCAGCACTAAGCATCTTCAAAAACTAATCAGATAATCTACTCCTAAGGGAGTACCTATGAAATTAATATGAAGTTTTTAACATTGTATTAATGATGAATTATCTTATTCACAAGATTGTGTCCACGCATGGACACACAGATAGATAGGAGCGTGCCAATGTTGTTGCGCATACTTACTCACAGTGATTCTTTTCTCTCACTGTGGGCTCTTTGTGGGATGGGACATAGTCATGGATGAAGGTAGCATGATTACCACATGTAAACTGGGGCAGAATCAGGTTTAGCATTTCATCATACTACACAGCAACAGCTTCTTCAAATGCAGAAAGTGGGCGACAGAAGAATTGAGCAGGTGCTCACAGCCTGTGGTTCCATAGGCAGGGGCAAGAGGCCCATAAATTTGTGGAAAAGTACAGAAAAAATGTGTTTTATATCATGTGACCTTTAAAAATTCCAAGAAATGATGACAGAGTTCCTGCTAACCACTTGTAAAGGTTAAGAGAATCTTAAGGAGCCTCGAAACCTACGACAGGAATCTTCCTGAATTTTTGTGTTTCCATCTCGTCTTTTTTTTGTTGTTGTTGATATACTATTATTGGGAATCAAAGTTGAGAAATGCTCTCAGTTGTGTTTGTGAGTAATTATTTCCCTTGGCGAGTATTGCAGCATTTGGAGCCAGCCACTCTTTGTGGAGCTAAACACGTTGCTCTACATGCAGTGCTTTAAATGTTGATGTGAAAAACACAATGTTTCTCTTGTAGTGATCTGGCTCGTTTTTGAGAAAAAAGGCCTGTAAACAACAGATTCCTTGATTTTATGTGGAGTATATAAACAAACATCATGACCTCGAGCTGAAGTAGCTGCTGAATATAAAACAACAGTCAGATGTAATGCAGCTGTAATATATCTAGCAATCCCAGCCTCCAAATGTAACCGCACTCCTGTCTCATCTCAGCTTTTATTACGCCCCGGCATTATGGCAAACTGCTGCCGCGTGCTTTCCACACAAACACAAACCTTGCCAGCAGGCTCCTACAGTCAGCTGGGTATCAATCTTGGAGGCGTGAATCGGCCAATCATCTGTCACCAGGTAGGGTTCGTAGGTCACACCGTCCACAAAAAGCGTCACTGCTGGGAATTCCACGTTGATCACATAATAGTGCCATTCCTTGTCACAGATCTGTAAGGTGGAGAGAAAGTCAGCAAGTCAGTAAGCTTCTCTATTTTTATGTGTCCATGTGTTAGTCAGGTCCATAAATATATGGACAGTGACAATTTTTGTAATTTGCCTCTGTACACCACCACAATGGAGTTGAAATGAAAAAAAAAATGAAAAAAGACATGCTTGTAGTGTAAACTGTTATCTTTAATTCAAGGGGATTAACCACTGAGGAATTACAGCCATTTGTATACATAGTCCCTCTATTTTCAGTGGCCATAAGTAATTGTACAAACTAAATATGAGGATTATTTTAATACCAATCATCACTTTTACAGTTAGACAGTTCAAGGAATGGATACATGAACACTGCGCTCAAAGGAGACTAGTGAGGGAAGCCACCAAGACACACAACTCTGAAGGACATATAGGCTTCTGTTCCCGTGATTGGAGACACTGCACAGTGCAACATTTGTCTGTTGCATCACCAGGAATTTCATACAAGAAAACAAATCAAATCTAGACTAGAGTCTCCTGTGTGCCTTCTGACAAACTGTAGCTATGGGTTCTGAAAATGGAGGCACTACCTATACAAATGGCTGTAATTCCTAAGTGGTTAATATGATATTCTTGTTAAACCCCTTGAATTAAAGCTGAAAATTGACACAAGCACATGCTGTTAGACTTCAACTCCACTGTGGTGGTGTACAGAGGCAAAAATACAAAAATTGTGTCACCGTCCAAATAATTATGTACCAGACTATGTGCATTTAAATTTTAAAAAAAGTATTATGCATTCACAAAACCAGGATATTTTCCAAATGATATTTCTGTAACCCATATATGCTATTTCTGAAGGTCCTATTTAGGTAAGGAGGATCAAAAGGATGTTGTCATAAAGATGTTTACGCCACTGATACAACCACAACCAAAGCTGCTCATTTGAACGTTCCTCACTTTTCTACCGCCAATAAATGAGACGCAACAAATGCCTTTCATCATCTTTGGATCATTTATTCCCTGTCATCAGATAGCTAATGAGCTTTATATCTAATGACCTGCTCATTAAAGGCAGACGATGAGTGACTAACAGGGCTACCGAGGACCTATGTGTCACACAATGTTTCACCACAAACATCCATTCATTACTGAGAGACCTTGGAAACAAGAAAGTCTTTTCTCACTTTTCTGCTCGGCTCTCACAATAGTTCAAAACAGATTTGTTACCTTGGATTAATGTTTATAGATGAATGCTGTCAAATTATTTATTAAGGTGAAACAAAATTTAGCCGCCTGATGTTTGAATCACTTTCAGTGATGTACTGTAGGTCTTAAGAAATAACATGTTACCATCTTGGAGTAAGTGGCTCTGTGGGATAGGAGCAGGACTACCAATATAAAGACCGGCGTTCAATTCCAGGTCTGAGCTTCGTCCGCCTCTGTCCTTGGGCAAGACACTTAATCAACATTGTCCCAGTCCACCCAGCTGTAAATAGGTACCGGCCTTGGCTGGAGAAGTAACATATGTTAGACTGGCGTCACATCCAGGGGGAGCAGTAGAGTCTCACCTGCTTCATGCTTCGGTGTCTGGGGTTAAGCATTGGACAGATGGGCCTCAGGGCCTGTATAGGACTTTCTTCTTCATTTGAGAGCCGATTCTATAAGCACTTTACAATGACGTCTCACAATTACAGCAGTGGCAACAAGGGTGGGACAAGTGCTGTTCTGTTCCTACCCATGTTTTTGGTCCATCCAGTCAGGGGTTCAAACCAACAACCACCTACACACAAGGCCAAACTATGCATTTGGTAGCATATCAGTTACAACAAGCAGCGGTGGCTTTGGTGGCCAACAGACGTAAGCTTTGAAAATGAAAGAAATATGCTCATTTGAAGGAACATATAATTTTAACAACCACACATATGTTGAGAGAGACAGAGAGAAAAGAAAGAAGTGTCTGCTTTGGCTCCATTCCGTTGGCTGTGTCGGCCTGTGTTATTTCAGTTTTAGGACACAACTGCTGTGAAACAATCAGAAAATAAGGGTTTATTTCTCTGACTTAGTACACTTCTGTACAGACACGGTCTGTCTGTCTGTCTCACTGACAACCACACCTGCAGTCTGACATCCATCCAGCATCGACTAACCATGTAGGAGGTGGCAGGCACGTATATGGGATTTTAGGCAAAACAAAGTTGATCTTTTTGATCTGGTGCCCTTTTAATATGGATACATAAAAGATTGTATCATTTATCGTTTGTGTTCATGTTAATCTGGAGGGAATCGGCTCATTCATTTATCTATTCACTCACTGCATTTTACAGGGTACATGTCTTTTTTAAAAATCTGAATAACTGGGAGAGGAGCAAATAACTGCAAGCTATATCAAGGCAGCACCAACTTCACCCGACAGCCAGCTTGAACCTTTGAAACAAGGGCAAGGGGGATGGGAGATAAATTATTGTAACGCTCCCATTCTGATAACTTGACACCTGTGACATTCTCATGCACTGGGCCACCTGTGCAGTAGTGTTAGTAAGGAAGGCACAATTTCCCCCTGCGGGCTCTTCTTCAGCATTACTCATGCCATTTCTTCCATGGATGAAGAACACAAGAACAACAACAACAATGAAAAATGAATCACAATGACGAGAAAAGGCCACAACACTGTGTGAACTAATTTGTTGAAAACATATCGCAGTTCGCAATCACAACCAGCGACTGACTGTAACCGCAGAATCTTAATGTGAACATGAAGATAGAATCAAATGGACTTTTTTTTTGATCATGGTTTATTTATTCATTTTTAGAATCAAATGGACTTTTATTCATATACTGTGGCACCGTTCATACAATTATGTACCTGAAGGTACAAAACTGAGACAACAGACAGATAAATGACGCTTACTGTGTAATTAAAACAAAAACAATTAAAAACAAAGAGCAATAAATACAAGTACCAAATAAAACCAAATATTAAGAGCCAAGTTTAAAAATGAGTTTAGCTGGCTTTTGAAATAATGTACCAAGGTTTTATTAAGGTTGTATCAAGTTTTGTTGTAGGGAGTTAGATAATTTGAGGACAAAGGTACAAAACTGCTTTATGATACCAATGATGTGTAGAAATCATGGTTTTAAACTATACATTCATAAAAAAACATACCCAGCTGTCAATATTGACAATGTGTTTTAGTTTAATTAAGTCACATTCTGGATGTGAATCTACACCTGACTAGACAGGCAGAATGAATTGCCACTTTCATTTAGTCACAGACTGTCTGACTGCCTGCAGAGGTGAACGCAAGGTCTCTGCAATTACCTACTGTGCACTGTTTCTGTAGGCGCCCATCTTCACAACGGCACGTGACATTTCCAAAGAAGTGAATTCGTGGTGTTTACAAAAGCACGACCACTTAAAAACCCAACAGTAGCACAATACACAGATAAAAATAAATGCCAGACATTAACCTAAGAATGAGAGAAAAATATTGTGTGAGAGCAAAGAAAATTTATTCACAGCTACCAATCATTCTTCTCCTCTACCAGCCCCCTCATCCACATTTTTCTCTCTGCGCTGTCACATACGATAGTCCCCAACACAAAAAATATGGAGATTAGCACTTGTGCTACTTTATTCTGGAGAACAGAAATTTTTATGTTCTGATTTCTCACACCTGGAACCCCTCATTTGACATATGGGAATTTAACCATCGGTGCCACTGCTCATCTCTGGATTCCTTAGCATGAAATGGATGAGAGGCTACGACTCCACCAGGATGGGACACCAGTCTGTTCCAATGCTACTTCTCCAGCTAAGGCCAATACCAGTGTTTCTCAATCCTGGTCCTCAGAACCCAAAGTACTTCACATTTTCTATTTCTCTCTGCTCTAGTTGCACATAATGAGCCAAATCAGGTGCGTTCCACTATTCAGCCAGCTGTTAATTGGCTGAACATACCTGACTGAGACACTGGCTGATACCCATTTGCAGCTGGGTGGACTGAAACAATGCAGATCAAGTGTCTTGTCCAAGGACACAGGCAGGCAGCATGAATCGAACCCAGGTCAGGAATCGAACCCAGGTCTACATAGTGGTATCCCAGGTCTTTATCCACTGAGCTACTGGCTCTACTTTTCAATAGAAAAAAAAATCCATATCAGTGGAATGTATTATTCATTTGTTGCCCAGCCTGGTCTACATGTACAAATTTTATTATTTGTTGCTTCATTTTATTTAAACATTGTCATGATTATTTAGTTTGTGCCATCATTTTAGTTAACCTCCTGAGACACTGAGTCCACATATTGGGGCATAATTTTTGTTTTCTTCCACAAAAAATTGCTTCCTTTTTAAGCTTGGGTCTTAAAATACAGTTAAAATATGACCATGTCTTACTAATTTATTCTCTCAGCTTGATTTTTTTTCATCCTTTTTTTGTGTCTAGAGATAAAATACATCTGCAGCTGTTGTTAAAAAAAAAGAGACTACTTGATTTTTATTTTATGTTGGAAATAATTACAGAGAAATTCTCAAAAGCCCTGAAATGCAAGGAATCATATGATTATGAAGCACTTAAATCAAACAGAGAGCCAGAAAACTTGACTGATGTTGTGCCTAAATACACTCCGTAAGTGTGCAGACAGTCAGTATAGGCTACAACACAATGAACGTACTTTCTTCTTTAGCGCCTTCTAAAAGTCTCTTAATGCGAGAAAACGATATAATCCAGTTTCTTATAGCAAAGTTACAGCTTTGTGTAGTTACAACATTTGGGAAAATAAATAATTAGGGATAGGAACTAAATTAATAATACATGGCCACAAGCAAAATAAATTAAAAAAAATAAAAAATGTCATCCTGTTGTGAAGTGGAACCTGTTTACACTCTGAAATAGACTGAATAAGAATAAAATGCTCACGGACTTTAAAAAAAACAAAAGCAAAAAACCTGCCATTAAAACTAAGTTAATATTTTTTAGAAGGTGTTGAGGGTTTATTTGCAGTTCTTTCTGTGAACATAATAGCAAAAAAGGACTACCGTATAATTTTAGTTACAAAATGACAAAATGCTGATTTTGTTTTTAAGAGAAATTCTTAAATTACATTTAAGTTTTCATTACACAATTCTTTTAAAAATTAAGCTTTAATGCTATCAGACCTAAAAATCAAAACAAAAATAACAATCCTTCATTTGATTAATATTCAAAGTTCAAACCATCAAAACACCTTTGTTACTATTTTTGAATATATTATATACCTGTGTAGTTGTTAAGGAGCAAAACTACAGGCAGTAATAATACAACACTCTAAAACAGGAACATTACACAAAGTCATTGTATAAATAAAGTGGGGTTCCGTAACTGAAATTGTTATGCAACGTGATATAAGCTGATACCATATGTGACTGAATTAAACACACACATGCACACACAAACATCATTAAGAGAGGCTTTCAGCTGTACTCCATTCTGCTGCTGTTTACACACAAACTGTTTGTCTGAAAGCACAGTAGTCAGCAGGAGCTGCAGGAATGGCTGCCGCTGCAACGATGGAACAAGTGAAACACGGAATGAAGCACGGCACTGAAACACTAACGAGCTGGTCACCAAGCAGGTTCCAGGCCTGTGTGATCCCCATATGTTTCTAACCTTATTAACAGAGAAAGAGACAGACACATGGACAGAGACAAGGACAGACAACGAGACAAACAGAAGCAGAACATGTTGAAAAGTAGCCTCAGGGTGGCCGGTTGGGGTTCGGCTGTGTGGGTTGTGACAGGATTATTCATGCTGATGTGGAGAGAATAATGATTGACAATGTGGACTTTTCCTTGTAAACCACCAATATTCTGTTATTTCTGTCCTCCCGAGTAGTATCGACTTCTGCTGTCTGAACAGTTCTGAGTAAATTTAGTGTTATACTGGTTACAACATGCATTTGAAGAAAACCTGACACTTCACCTTTAGCCACTCAGAACACCGTTTGTTTACGAACCATTCACCGCCTGTATATCCACTACCCATGTTCTTTTTATCTGTCCTGTTTCACTTTTCTTTGATTTACCTTCTTCTCCCCTCATTCCCCAGTTTACCCTCCATCCCTCCTTCCTACACTCCTCTCCTCTGCGGTGCCGCTGCATTATTGATGTCAGCCTATTATATGTCAGTGGATGGCAAGGAAAAATGAAAAAGCATTTGCTCATTACTGGACTATAAACAGCAGGTATGTGAAAACATTATAATCTTAGTTTATTATATTCAATAAAAAGGAAAGTTCACAACTGAAATAAAGACAGGGCTAAATATAAGATACAGCACAATTTCATACATAGCTTGAGAGTCTCAGATCATAGCAGTAACAATAATAACAAGAAGGGCACTTAATAGAGCGCATACATCCATCAAGGCTGCACACTCCCCTTTAATGAACACATTAATATTGGATGCAATGTATGTGTGCTTCTTCCTTTGAGACCAGGAACAATGTTTTAGTGCTTCTCTTCTCAGTTATCAAGACAGTGACCGATGAAATGTATCGTGATTCACTGAAATACACACGGGGAAGGCAAACTGCATTATGGGAAATGCATTTGCTTGGGTATTTAGCGCTCTGAGCACATAGAAAACCTTTTGAAGTTTCACTTCAGACAATGGCTCATGACCTGAGTGAGGAGACAAACTCTGAAGCAGTGATTCATGATGCATTCCTTTGGCAACATGTCTGGAAAATGATGACTAAAATGATCTTTTAGAATGTGTTCATGTCACACCAGGTCTTAAGTGAGAAACATGCATATGTTGCATCTGGTCTTAATGCATTCAAATTAAGCCCCAAACCAAATTACGACTCTAGTGGACCACCCCTGTCTGAAAACACATTTTTGTCCACTAGATCAAGATCATTATATTGATCTGCATCAAAGTACACCTATGGATAGACAACCATGTGATCCTGAAAACTCACCTTTGATCCCGATCATTCAACTTTGTTTCTGATTCCTGACCTGTGATCCAGATCACTGTCCTTTGAATTCCCCACCTCTCCACTAAGTTTCTTATAAAATTGGATGCATTTTTTTCATCCAATACACAAATTTATTGGTTGAGCTATCAGTTGAGAAAAATTGGGTGACGCGGAGCCCAATTTTTTTCAACTGATAGCGAGACTAATAAATTTGTGTATTGGATGAAAAAAATGCATCCAATTTTATGATTATTATGTTTTCAAAAAGTAATAGAGAAAACTTCACATACCGGCCACATATGGGGGTCTGTGGCCACCGGAGGAACGGCGGGGGGAGTAAGGGGGATATAGCCAGCCAGGTTGGAAGAACCGACCGCTGAAACATCAGTGAGGAGGTGGCGGGGACCTCCACGGTGTTGGGTGTGGGAG
>OMMV01046888.1:0-13790 GCA_900302635.1 Chatrabus melanurus | reverse complement strand
TTTAAAAAAAAAAAAAAAAAAGTAATTTTTAGGAGATGACTGAAACAGACCGGTGGGGGGGGGCGACTTGGTAGCGGTCTATTGAAGACTCCTTGGTGAGTAAAAAGACTAGTTAGAGACAAGGTAGCGAAAATAAGCAGTCGTTTGTTAGCCACCAGGGTTTTCAACATGTTGAAAATCTGCAGGCGAATGAAATTGAGGCAAGCAACTAATTAGCGAATGGGGGATACTGATTCAGACTGCTTGGAGAATAATTTCAGACCAAATTGAGACCAAGAGCCAAGTTAGACGAATGGCCATTCGTCTCGCATGCCAATCGTCGCAAGCCCATTGAGATACGAGCTCAAAGCTTCACTGTAAAAGGTTAATGCCCGTGCTCCTTTTAATGCCATTAGGATAAGACACTAGTTAAAGCTGAGACTTCAACACATTTTATTAAGACGTTTCAATGGCTTGGCTT
The DNA here is from genome assembly GCA_900302635.1 of Chatrabus melanurus. Taxonomy (NCBI): domain Eukaryota; kingdom Metazoa; phylum Chordata; class Actinopteri; order Batrachoidiformes; family Batrachoididae; genus Chatrabus; species Chatrabus melanurus. Next base: position 13,330 of record OMMV01046888.1, on the reverse strand, counting down.
TTTTAGGTAAATTGTTGTCCTGTGCAGCTGTCAATCAAGTACAACTTTATAAAGTTATATAACCATTTATTGTAGGATCCTATATAGGATACATATCCTATAGGGACATTGCATCTGACGTCACACCCTAGTGTATCATGGGATTTCTATGAGCCTCGCAACATACTTCCACCACGTTGGTGTGAAAACAAAAGCGTACCATCATAAGCTAATCTCGTCTCTAATGTATTCAGCATTACAATGTCTGCTTCAAACAATTCGGAAAGATGTTTCTGAACTGCATAGCAGTTGGATGTATCAATTACGGGGGGGGGGGCAGGATTGCAGTTTCACAGGTTTCTAGCCAATGCAGAACAGAGAGAAATGGATAGCTGCACTTCGACATGTGAGTTGGGAACACAAAAAGATTGACAACTTGCAAAAATGAGTCTCGTATGCAGCAAACATTTTGTTGGTGTGGCTTTTCTTTTCAACCTCTGTTTAACTGACCTTGGGTTGTTTTTCATTGAATGCTTATCTTTGTAAATAACTCCGCATGATCGGTCAGACCGAGTGCTTTGCCGTAGCCATGTAGGCTACTGCAGACTGATTTTTCTTATAGCTGTCAAAATAACAAGTTAATGTGAATTAATAATTACTTAATCTAAATTAATGCGTTATTTTGACAGTTTTCTTTTTTCCTTTATGCAAAAATTTAAAATACTTTCTCGCTTTGTTCATATACAGAGCCCCTTGGCCTTGACAAAATTTATTGGCAGATTAAATTATCTACATGCAACAAGTTGGCGCAAACAATCAGTGAGTAGTTGCAGATCTATGCACCTTCGTTGTTATGAGAACATTGCTCGTATTGCCGATGCAGTACTTCCCCAGGTCTGCCACAAATCTATAAACAAAATATTTCTAGGACTCCAGGCTCTTACACACTTTCAGGATTCATTTGGTATGAAGAACTGTTGATCATGTAATAGACCAGTTCCTCATCCCGCGCGCAGCGCACCTATTTCCGGGGATGGGGGGTGAGTGTGAAGCACTGCCAGTCACTTGCTAGCAGAAAGTCATCAACAGCACACATCTCTGTATTATTCATTTGCTTTCGTCTTGTACTGTTCGCAGTCAAATGTCACTTTTACAATGGATGGAGAATATTCTCTAGAAGACATCAAATGCTGGAAAGTTCCAGCTTTGAAGGAATTTCTTAAGAAGTTTGTTGTTGTGCACTCATGTATACATTTTTCAGTTCTTTATTTAGTGTTGAACAATATCTTTGTTACCCAAGGTAATTGGCATTTGAGAGTGATCTGTTTGATAAATAAAATAAGTGTTTCCTTCATCTTTTCCTTATTGTTGTAATACATATTTTAATGAAAACTGATTCATGTTTACTTTAATCTTACTCAAGCTCAGCCACTGTGTACAGGGGAGTAACTCAGTCCATGGTAAGAAATAAAAAGCTTTTTCTTGCAGGAAAAATACTGAACTGTATTTATGCGATATATTGCAATAGTGTTACTGTAATATTCAATATTTGAACAATTTAAGCAAATTAATATGATTGAAAAGTGTTTTTTTTCCCTTCATTTATACTGCAGTGAGCCACATCTGATAGAAATCATGTCATTTTCAGTAGTACCTCGACACGATTGGAGCATTTTACATTTCTATAGTATCACTTTTTGTGAATAAGTAGACTTTTGCTTAAAAAAAAAAGTTTTGTAAGAAAAGCCATGTTAATAAACTAAAAACCGTGTTAAGGAAAAGTATTTGCATAAAATCCTAGAAATTCAAGATATGTTTTCTCATTTTTTAACAATCTCCTACAAATTTCTCATTTTTATCACACAGACCTTTCCTTTGATAAACATGACTGTCGTATCTATAGTTCATGATTTTGTAATAAATCACATAAGATTGAAATCACCCATGACCAATAATGTCATATATTGTATGTATTGTTTCTGCTTTATAGAAATTTCTTCATTTCGGAGACCATTTCTAATCTTGCAAATTTGCAGTCACATTTGACGATCTGTTAAGCAGGATTGTAGTCATTGTTTCCAAATCTCATGTATACTTTTCTCTCTCGCTCTCTTCCCCCCCCCCCAGGCTTCCACCCAGATATTGACACACATTGTACGGGGTGTGTTCCTTGCATCTCCAAGTGAAGGTTAGACTGCTTATTTGCTGTCCTTTTCAGTGGTCTGGTGCATAGGGTGGGGTTTTTTTTTGTGTGTGTCAAAGTTCTTTTTTATAACTTGATGCCCTTTGTGGTTTCAGGTTTAGGCAAACATACACAAGTCCCAGCTGCCGATCCTTGCAGAGAATGGCTCATGAGTGGGATTCATATTTTGCCAACATTCCACCTGTATCATCAGATCCAAGTACTTTGAGAAGGCTGTCAGAATCAGAAGGAAGTGTTTCCCCTCATCTAGAGAACTTCATAGGACATGATGACTTCACCACAGGGTCTTCACATGAAACCCATGCAACCAACTCAAACTTTCAAACAAGTTTTTACTCCAATCCCTGTGTTGGTGCTTCCCGTTCAGATTGTGTTTATCAAAAATACTACAAGGACACACCATGGCAAACCGAAGGAGAGCATATGGAAAAGGATAATGATGTCTCGGAGTTTGCCACAGATGGATTATCCACAACAGGAGCTTTTCCCTCATCTTTTTCAACAAACTTACATGAACTTAAGCAAGACTGTGGAATGCTAGCTTCATCATTCCTTGGGGACTACTCAGATGTCAGTAGTTGTTCAGAAGTGGATGTTAGCGAAACAAGGCCATCTTGTAAATTCATGACAAGTAATTCAGTCCCAAATTCTACAAATGATGTTGATATAAAGCAAAGTCCATCAGAATGGCTTTTCACTCCCACTGGAAATATGACCATTTCAACAGAGAGTCAGTGCTGTAATGCTAGGCTACTTTTGCCATCGAACGTCAAGGCAGGAGAAACTATGGGTGAATGTACACACGGTAAGATGGAGAAATCAATTGGGAGTTACACAAAACGCCAAACCTCTGAGACTTTGAATTTGACGACAACTAGAGGGAGTGAATCTGTGGAGGACTGTGATGGTTATCAAGAGGAGGATGCAAAAGTGGAGCAATTTGTCACTGAAGAAAAAACCACAGATACACCAATAAGTATCTTAACTTCCAATGAAACGCAAGAGTTCCCAGGTAGCGCTATGGAGGAGCACAATACTCTGATTTCTTCAAATACTGTGACATTTGACAGTCTTGATCAAGATCATTTGAATGGAAAGACCCTAGGAAATGAAAAGGGAAAATGCAGTGATCAAGATGATATGGGTTTGGACAAGCAAAAAATCACAACTTTAACAAATTATCAAGATGACGATATCAAAAAGGAGGATGAGGCCAAAGAAAAAATTCTAAACGGTGAAATAAAAGAATTGAGCAAACAAAATGACGATGTGCCGCAAAACCAAAATGCCAGCTCTCAACATGATCAAGATGAAAATATGGGAGAAGAAAACCAGGACAAAGTAATTCAATCACATAGTTTACAATCTTCAGCTGTACAGGGTCTCGGCTTGTCAGACTCTACAGATCCTACTGATAAATTGGGGACATGCACAAGTCCTTTGGAAGGCAACAGTCTAGATGTTGAATCATCTTTTGACATGCCTGAGAATCAGTCTTTGGAACTTAAAACCCAAGACGATATGTGTGGTAGCATTGCTGTAGACGGTAATGATGTAAATACAAACGACGGTAATGATGTAAATACAAACGACGGTAATGATGTAAATACAAACGACAGTAATGAACAGAGTCACTTAGAATCATATTTACAGTCAAACTGCTCGAGTACAGATGGAAATCAATGCCTAGAAAAACAGTCGACAATTCCAGCGGTGAAAACAAAAATGAGTTCCCCAAATCCAGATTGCAACAGTCTTGCAGTGTCCAGTGTCAATCAGTGTATTGATAAAAGTGACAATAGCGGATGTGTTTCTATTAATTTGCAATCTTGCTTGCAGGGAAATGGCTTAAGCAAAAACAATGTCTCTCTAGAAAAGGAGCAGACAAGCCAAATCGAGAAGGCATACAAAACTTTTTCTTCAGATCAAGATTGTAGTGGCCTTGTAATGGTCAGTGCTAGTGACGATAACAAGCAGAGTGTTTGTAGTCATTCAGAATTATGCGTACAAGAAAACCGCTCAAGCACAGCTCTGAAACAGTGCCTGGAAAAACAGCTGACACGAGAAGAGAAAACAAACACAGGAACCTTTCGAGATCAGGATTGTAACAGTTATGCTGTGTCGAGCCTTATTGAGTCCATTGATAATAGTGACAATAAAGAGCAATCTGATTCTACTCATTTAGAATCTTGCTTACAACCAAACAGTCCAGAAGCTCGGTTAAATGTCTCCCCAGAAAAAGGGTGTTCAGTCGAGGCAGAAAAGACGGACACTGTATCTTCAAAACAAGATTGCAGTGATAGTGTTGTGACTTGTGACAGTAACTTAATCAGTAGTGATGACAATAATGAGAAGAATATTTGTAATCATCCAGAATTTTGTTCCTTACAGAATACAGACATGGATCCATGCTTAGAAAAAGAGGCTGAAACAGAGAGATCTAATGCAACAACTTTTCAAGATCCAGATGGTAGCAGTCCCAATGTCAGTCAACATATTGATGCGAGTGACAATAGAGAGCCAAATGTTCCGAGTCACTTAGAATCAAGCTTGACCCAAAATAGCTTACACACATGTTTAAATTTTTCTCAACAAAAGGATATTTCAAATTCTGCATTGAAGACAAACACAACCTCTTCAAATCGAGATTGCAGCAGTACTGTTCTGATGGATGCTGGCCAATGCATTGCTGCTCATGACAATAATAAGCAAAGTATTTGTAGCCATATAGAATCCTCCTTATTGCCCCAAACAAATATGAATCCATGTCTAAAAAATGAATGCTCACCTCTAGCAGAGAAACCCAAAATGGTAACTTCCCAAGATCCAAACTGTTCCAGTCCTGGTGTCAGTCAGTGCATTGATAAGAATGGCAATAATGAGCAAAGTGTTTCTGCTCATTCAGAATGTTGCTTACCGCTAAACACTTTAGAAATAAACAGAAATGCCCCTGTAGAAATGGAATGCAGAAGTCCAGCAGAAGAGACGGACATAGCCTCGTCAGATCTAAATTGCAGTGAGACTGCTATGATCAGTCATGATCATACTACGGTTGCTGATGAGGGTAATGAGCATCATGCTTCATTTCCTGTAGAATCCAGTGTACACAGTGACATTCCAAGGACAGACACAAATCCATCCCCAGAAAAGGAGTGGACAAATTCATCAGAAAGAACAAACACACCTTCTCCATATAAGGACCAGTCACTACAGCAAAGTCCAGCGGCCATAATACCAGAACATTTTAATGGTGTTTCTGAAAATACAAAAGAGCCATTTTGGGATTTGGACACTGCTAAAGAACGTTCAGTGGAGGGCATGCCGTATGGAGAAACCCTATCAGAGGAAAACTCATGTGACAATGGTGAAACTGAATTTAAAAGTCAATGTGAGGAAATATCTTTGATCAGACATGACAGTGATGGCGTCAACCATTCAAAACGAGTACCTGAGCTAAAATCCTCAGTACGCATGAGAAAATGTCTGCAGCCCATCGTTATATTGGACACTTTAAAGCCAGTACACGTAACGAGCAGTTTATATCATTGCGCAGAGTGTCAACATACAGCCAGCAGCATAAATGGTCTAATTGATCATTTGTGTTCTAGCCATTTGGTGCACAATTTTATCTTCTGCCAAACTTGTAACACATTCCTGATGAAGAATCAACATACAGAAAAACATGTATGTGGCGCATCCGAATCCCCTCAGGACTCTGAGTCTGACCTCCAGAACAAACCAAAACCCAACATACGGTCAAAGTGTGCCCGTTGTGGACTCATTTTTTCAGAATTAGACAGTTATGTGAAGCATATGTGGACTCATTCTGGCTGGACACCGTATAAATGTAAAGGATGTGGATTATATTTTTCAAAGAAGTGTGGCCTGACCAAACATGAACGTACACCTGGCCGATGCAAGCGTCCAGACTATAAAGACAAAGATGCAACTCCTGCTGCACGTGCAAGTGAAGTAAAGGCGCCACCACGAATGGATTTGGTGCGGAACGGCCCATATGCAAGTCTGCCTGAATGCTACGTCAAGCTTCTTGACTTGTTTAAAAGTAATGTTTGTGTTTGTTGTGATAAAACCTTCTTGACTGTGGAGAAAACCAAGAAACATTTCTACAATGTACACAAAGAAAAGAAGGGGCTGTTTGTGTTGACCCAGTGTACCCAAAAAGTTGCTGTTGAGAACTATCCTGAAGTGGACACTGCCTCAAGAGGAACATATAACTGTATACTTTGTGAACGGGTTTTCAAGTACTCCTACAACAGAGCTCGACATTTGCGTGAGTGTGTCAGAAATACAATATGGGGTGGCAGGGAAAAAGTCGGCAAAAAATTTCAGTGCCCTTTATGCAAAGCTGTGTTCACTTTAAAATCCAGCAGATATCGCCATCTACAAAGAGTTTGCCTCAAACGATGTCTCATGCAGCTTGCGAAAGAGAGAGCAGCAGCATTAAAGCAAGACACGGAAAAGAAACCGTTTAAAACCGAGCAGGCAAAGCCGTGTGGAAAAAAAGCAAAAATGCAGTTAAAGGGAACTGTACAGAAAAAAGCGCCCTCACCTTTAACGGCTCATCAGCTTGCACCACAGCACGAATCTTCACTCTGTCCGCCCGTTTTTAAGCATTCTTCTGGAAAGTCCAGACCCATGAGGATTTCGGATTCTTCTTCAGTCCCTGTGCCAGAAGCTGAAGAGTGCACGGATAACGTCACTTCAGATGAAACTAACATCAGTCTTCCCTTCAGCTGTCGGTTTTGTGGAGAATGTTTCGACCTGCCACTGTCACTAGAGAAGCATGAGTACACTCACAAAGGCGAAAGACCTTATCGCTGTCTGACGTGTAACAAAGACTTTAAGGCACGTCGTCATCTGATTGCACATCAAAGCACTCATCAGAGGAGAATACAGTGCACCGTTTGCAAAAAGATTCTTCCAACTATTGGAGAACTGCTTCAGCACAGAAATACGCATCTTAAAAAGGGAATGCTTCAATGTCCAGACTGTCCATTGCAGGTAAAATACCCTGTATATCTGCTTAGACACCTCCTCACCCACAAAAAGAAAGGGGCAGAAAGAAATGAGGAAACTAAGGCACTTGCACTGGAAAAGAGACGGTCAGAGACACAGCTCTCCTCAAAAACTGTAAGGGAACGGGTTTTTGCAAAGCAAATAGAGTGTTCGTTATGTAAAGCGGCGTTTAATGACGCTCAAGTGCTACGAAAACATTGCCTAACGCATATATCTGGGTCCTCTGCACTAGAGTGTCCGTTTTGCAAGCATAATTTCAGCAATCGTCGCAATCTAGTACGCCACATGTTTAGACATACGGGAGACAAACAGTTTTCCTGCAGCGTTTGTGGGAAACGGTTTTACCGTAATTTTCACCTTAAATGTCACATGGAAAAATTTGATCACAATTTCTCCAAACAGGTTGTCACAAAGCATGTCACCAAGCAGTCGGGCACAAAGCTTCCACTTAATTGTCCCCATTGTTCTCGCGTATTTTTTCGGGAACCCCGCTTTAAAATTCATCTCAAAGGCCACCTAGTAGGTTATCTGAAACCATGCTCAAACTGTGGACAGTGCTTTATTCCTCCAAAATTATGTACGCATAAAAAGAATTGCGATAGGACATCGGAGCTCAAAAAGGACTTATCTGTTAAAGGAGACTGCAGCAAAACTCTTTCTCCAACAAGCCATACTGTTGATGAAGTGCCTTTTCAGGCCAGTGCGCCCAAGATGCTCGAGCATAAATGTCAACACTGTACAAAGAGGTTCAGGTACAGATCGTTACTGCGGAAACATGCTCGTTCACATACTGGCGCACAGTCCCATGCATGTATGCACTGCGGGCACATGTATACTAGTCAGGCAATGTGTTTTCAGCATGAAGCGTTCTGCGATGGCGTCTACAGAGCAGAGCAGTCTAAAGTCGAGCATGATGGTCCAGCGCAACAGTCCAACATGTCTGGTTTAAGCTCAGCAGGACAGAAGCAGCAGGCTGAAACTGATGGCAAATTCAAGTGCAGATTTTGCACAAAGACGTTTATGAAAGCGCGAAACTTAAGAAGTCACTTTTTGACACACAATGAAGCTAAACCTTATCGCTGCAAAGCTTGTGACAGCTGCTTTTCTCGGTATGATCGCCTTAAAGTACACGAAAATCACTGTACAGGCACAAGACCCAGATTAGAAATCCGTATACCCAGAATCAGTTTAGATGATGTTGGAAAGGGCTGGCTAACTAAGCATTATAATCTGCCTGTTGAAAAGCAGCAGACCTTTGAGTGCACAGTCTGTTCAAAAATGTTCACAGCTGAATCTACACTTTCACGGCACAGTATCTTATTCCATGTTCCAAAAAGCTTTAAATGTGAATGTGGTGTGTCGTACTCTCATGAAAAGTCACTCAAGATGCACAAGAAGAAGAAGAAGTGCAAAAAAGTCACCACTAAAACAAACTATTCTCTGCCAGTGAAAGCTGATCCGCCAAAAGAAACTGCGACAGAGCAACTTCGTAGCATGAGAAATCGAATTTTGCACAGGATCCAGCCTAATGTTGTCACAAAATATCAACATTCTTGTAGTTATTGCCCCCGTGCTTTTGGAAATGCCTGGCAATTAAGAGTGCATACTCGCCTGCACACAGGTGAAATGCCATATGCTTGCGACTATTGCGGTTTGAGATTCATAAGGAAGGATTATGTACAGCGCCATTATGCAAAGTGCCCCAAGAAAAAGTCACAAAATAGCCAAGCGCTTTGTGATCGATGTGGAGGATTTTTCACTAAACAGGAGCTTGAAACCCACAAAAAAAGTTGCATATTGAAACAGAGCTCATCAAATTCAGCAAATTCCCAAAGCCAACAATCTGCCCTGAAAAACCTAGGTTTTTCCTGTGCATTCTGCACTGCTCGTTTTTTGCTGTTCTCACAGCTCCAAGAACATTTTATAACTGAACACAAGATGGAAACATCATTGAAGCCACCAGTGACAACTGCGCCTCTCCAACAGCATCTGGCAAATATTCCACAAATCAAAAAAGAGCCTTTGGATGAGAGTTCTTTTGAACAGAGTAGTGATACTGGGAATATACAATGTAATTTGGATTCATTTCTGGAACCTGACACTTCCAAACCCTTGGCCTGCACACAATGCAAAATGAGATTTTTAAATAAAGCTGGACTAATGGGTCATTTGCGTGCACACTCAAACGAGTATCCTTTCAGCTGCAAAAGATGCAAACGGGGCTTCTGGAATAAAAATTTCCTCCGTAATCACTATAGAAAATGTGGAAAAGATGGCCACGTTTTCAGCATTAATTCTGACCAGGAGTTGGCAACCCCATTAAAAGCTGATATGGATTTGGTACTGAACAGCTCCGTTTTAGTTTTCAAAGAAGATCCAAAGACAACTGGCACTGATGTTTTGCAGACCGACCTCGCTTTCAATGAGGACCTCAATGACGAATCGCCACAAAATTCAGATGTAAATCAGGAGCGAAGCATTCCAGTTCCAGAGAAGAAGGCTGTGCAGTACCAATGCTCAGAATGTGATAAGACTTTCACAGATGGTCTAATGCTTATTAGTCATCTGGAAGACCATGGAAGAGAGGAACAAGAGAAACGGCGCAATACATGTGTGAAGTGTGGACGGGTATGCTCCAGTCCAGGACACCTCGAGAAACACATGAAGGTGCACAGCAGTGATAAAATCTCCTGCCCCGACTGCTCCAAGGTGTTCTCCACCTCGTCGGAGCTTGAAAGACACAAATCATGTCATGAAGTCAGTAAACCTTTTCAATGCAGAATCTGTCATTTTAGATTCTCTACAAAACCATCTCTAACTAAACATTACGGGGAAGATCATCCGGATGATTTGTTCGGGTGTCCTTATTGTGAGAAAGCGTACGCACTTAGAAAATCTCTAGCAAGGCACTGCAAAGCCAGGCATCAAAAAAGCGCGACGCAAAGCCTAGCCGAGCGTACTGCAGATGAAAAGAAAAGTACCGAGCAAATATCTCGAACTGAAGTCAGTGAAAGTAGTGAAAGCAGTGAAGACGGTGATAGTAAGGAGGAAGGTGACGAGGACTCCGCACCATATTTCCCTTGCCATGTGTGTGGCAAGACATTCCTTACGTCGGAAAGTCTTGAGGATCATCAGCGATGTCACCTGGGTGAAAAACCACATGAATGCGCGGAATGCGGTAAATGCTTTTTCCAGGCCTCCCAGCTACAGCAGCATCAAAGAATGCACAAATCTGAATTTCAGTGTCAGACGTGTGGCAGGGGCTTCGTCTCCCTTTTTGCATTGCGTAAACACAAACACAGTCATGGCAAGAGCCGTCCGTATCGTTGCTCCAATTGTCAACTCAGTTTCACTGGACCCTCACAGCTAGCAGAACACATGTCCACCCACCGTGAAGAGAACTTTCCGTGCGACATATGTAATCAAATCTTTTTCTCCAAGAGCAGTAGAGCCGAGCATAGGAAAAGCCACTCTGAGTCACGCAGTAGTCCCCCAACTTTAATTTCATCCCAAGAACTTGAGAAGTCGGAAAATGTTTCTGGAAGTTCCTCCATATTTTCAAATGAACTTAAATATCGCTGCGGCGTTTGTAGTGAGCGCTTCAAAGACCCAGAAGAGCTCTCAGAACACGGTTGCCTGGCAGCAACAGAGCGCCAGTATACATGTTCACAGTGTGATGAACATTTTCTGCACAAGTCTCACCTGAAAAAGCATCGAAATATACATCATGTGTTGCCTTCTAGCGGATACCCATGTAATCAATGCGTCAATAGTTTCTCCTCCCCTCAGCTGTTCCTGAGCCATTTAAAGAACCATGAAGAGTTTACTGCAAAAATTAAAGATGAGACTGAAGATGAAAAGAAGCAGCCTGCATCGGTCTTCATATGCCCGGTTTGCCATCAGTGTTTTCCCCACGCCAGCGCATTAGCGAATCATTTTCCTGTGCACAGCGATCCCATTGAATGCAAAGTTTGCCAAATGCACTTCACCTCTCGAAGAAAGCTGGAAGAACACGAGCGCTGTCATGTGACCGTACCAACTCGACTTGAATGCGCAATGTGTGGCCAGAAATTTTTGGGAGGCGTTGCTTTTCACAAGCACAAGTGTACCAATCGACAAGATGTAAAAGTGGAGCGACAGCATTCATATCCATCTGCGGATAAAACTCCTATGCAGCACAATCGACAAGTAGGGGAGGAAGAAGATGTTGACGTCACTGGAGAAGACTTGTATAACTGCCCTACGTGCTCGGTGCAGTTCTCCTCCAAAAGTAGTCTGTTGGACCATCAAAATAAGCAGCACCCAATCGAATTCAAGTGTGAGCTCTGTGGAAAATCCTTTGCGCTGAGGCGGTACCTCCAAGAACATGAGCGTAGGCATCGTCAAATGTTGGCCAAGCAGAACACAGCCCAGGCGACTGAGAGTCAGTTTAAGGATTCCCAACGTCCCAAAAGCGTTGATACGGCACTAGAGCCGTCTTTGCATATGTGGAGGCACGCTGAAAAGGAAGGCGGAGAGTACCGTTGCGATATGTGCTACGAGTCATTTAGCCAGTCGTCTCTTCTTAAACAGCACCAAGAAAGTCATGTTGGCCAAGTTGTGTACGAATGCACGGAATGTGACAAAGCCTTCGCGTTTCCTCACCTGCTGGAGGAGCATCAGCAGACTCATGCTGGGTCTTCTCAATAATGATTGTTCATAAACTTTTACCTTTTGCTAGATTCCCTCTTTGAACCACTGTAAATAAAATTGCTAGAAATTTCTCTAGCCCAACATCTGGCCAAGTACCTCCTATACTCATAGTTTAGATCTTGTATACTGTATTATTTGCCTCTTTATACAATTACATAGCTCTTATGTTGTTAAGGCTGAGCTGCTGCTTAATTTCTATGACATGTTTTAGTTTGTGGATTGGAATTTGTATACAACATATTGGCCACAAGGTTTCTTGAAGGTTTTTGTGAATCTATGAGCTGAAATGTCAGAGAATATTGTAGAACTTTGAATATAATTTTTTGTTTTTGTATGAATACAAAGCATGATTGGTTTGTATGATGTTTGAATTGTCTTGAATGGGCAATTGTGTTGAGATGTGACTCTTGGCATTTATTTTCAAATGGGCTTTAGTCGATTTTTGTTGACACTTAAATGTATAATAGTTGACGAGCTTTAGTTTAGTCCGTTTCTACTTCTGTGGTATGACTACTAATTTGTTGTATAGTTTTGTAACTTTCAGTTTTTTTGTTCACATCTTTTGATTTATTGGCTGCTTTTTCTCAGCTGTTCATTACTGCCTTGTACAGACATTTGAAAGATGTTAAATAAATTTTCACAACCTGAAAATATTACTTTTCATTAGAAATTTGAGTTCATGCATTCAATTAAACAAGTCAACTAAAATAAGTTGTGGGGTGTGTGTGTGTGCTTTGGCTTGTGAATGGGGCAAATTACATGTAAGGCAAAGTAACTTCTGATTGGTTAACTCTGGGATCAGTAAAAGTTGTAGTATGGAAGTTCAATTTGTGGTGAAATTTTCAATAGAATCTTACATTTTGGCTGTTACGAGAAAAATCTGCTGGGTGTTGTAGGATTGGTTTTAGTTCTTGCAATTGCGCTCATTTCAGGACCCGTGAACACCCAGAAAGCAATCGGGTGCGCACAGAGCTTTGAAAACGGTCTCTTGCTTACATCTTTTCCTCAACACTATTCGTGTGCAAGTACGTGTAGGTACTCTGTGTTTTCAGTCTGTGAACAAAATATATTTGTTATATAACATAACCTAGCCTATTCCACTTTGTGTATTGTGTAAATCTATCAGTTCATTTATTAATACAGTGGAACATCGACATGTATATTAGGTTTTTTTTATTTTAATGTCACTCTTTAACATAAAAAATTAAGCATCTTGTTCAGCCTATCTACGTTAACTATCTAGTTTTGAATGTGTGTGTTTCTAGATATCCCTATTTAGATATGTAGTTAAACATCTTAATTCTGAACACAACTTAAGCTAGAGTTTGGATAGGCTGAAAACAAACCATCCAGAATTATTTTTCAGTATTTGTTGGAAAAAACATTTTTCTGAAATTTCACCTTGTCCAAAGTCAGATA
>OMMV01046831.1:0-10722 GCA_900302635.1 Chatrabus melanurus | reverse complement strand
GGTGGTGGGGGGTGGGGGGGTGGGGGGGGGGGGGGGGGGGGGGGGGCACTGATTTATGCAGAGGTGGCACAAAGTATGAACACATGCACAACACATTAGTTTACTTGATTAAAAACAAAACATTCAGGATTAAGGCTGATGATCTGTCAGAATGATAATAAAATCAGCCTTTATCTAACTAGGTTAAGTGGTATGATACCCAAATCTGAGTTGCTAGTTGTAATGCAAAGTTGAGTCAACTTAAACTACTCTTCTGTGTGAACTCAAAGACTAAACTTAGGAAAAGAAGTCAGCACAAATATCGGGCCTGAAGTTGAGAAAACTTTCGCAGCTGGTTGCGTTAGATTTTTAAGTTGACTCAACTTAAGACCTTTCATATGAACTTATCAAGTGTCTATCATAAGCGGTTGCTGAGATATGACAGAAAGGTCACTTGGCGGGACAGCATAACAGACAGACGGACAGACACGGGGTCGGGCTCCCGGTGGAGTACGACTAGGTGGTCTGTTCATTATATGGGACATCCCACAATAATGGGAAGGCGCCTAGGGTGGCCAGTTTTTCTACATCTTGCAGCGCAGGTGGTCGGTTGCGTTTTTGTCAGGCTCCTCCCTGCACACGAGACCCTGTACTTGTAATCTGACAGATTCGTACTTTGGTAAAATAAAGTGAAATGCTGCTGCACACAGGCGCGGTGTCCTCGCAGCGACAAGGTGTTTGACTTCACAGGTCAGTCTAAGGAACATCCTACAGAGGGCGCCATTTCATTTTGTTTCACCTGTTCCATGCTTTCATCCTGGGAGATAAGATGAAATAATAAAAAACGAGCTGCGCTACAGTAACTGTGAGTGATCTTATTTTTTTTTTCTCAGGCAGATTATCAGATTATCACAAAAGCCGTTCTGAGCATAAGATCAGGTGTCTGTCAAATTCACAGCTGATCAAGATGTGATGATATCAGAAATAGACGTTCCTTCAGACACCTTAAAGTGTTTTCTGGAGAAAAAAAAGTAGAGAGAAAAATCCAGACTTTTTAAATTGGGTATAGATATGAAATTAATTTGTGTGTTGTGGCTAAACAAAGTGGGAAACAATAAGTGGATTTTTTTTTTTTGTCTTGTATTTTTGCAACTTGACCTACACATGTGAGCAAAACATGATATTTCTGTACCATATAAGACAGATTTGATATCAGTGGAGTGTGAACGTGCCAAATTAGATTTTATTTTCTATATCAGATGTAATCCACTTTGCACATGTGATCTATGATCGGTTCACATTACCAGCTGAAATGCAAAATTTTGTTGTGGTTATTGATATTTTTCCTTACTTTCTGCTTCTTTTTTTTTTTTTTGCACGAGTGTGATGCTGATGATCACATCAGCATCACACTCGTTTTTGTGGAGTGTCAAGCTTTTTTTAATTATTATTTTTATCAGATTGCATATTTTATCCTTGATCTGTTTTCTATCTGATATCATGTGACTGATCAGAGCTGATCGTTTGGGTGCAAACAGGCAAAAAAAAAATTTTTTTTTCGGGCCACCTACGTATGTGGTCTTAGATCTGATCTCTGGTGACTGCAGGTGAGAACATTCAGATCTGATGTAAGTTCGGGAGAGATCTGGGAGCATGCACCAGTGCAGCACGTTGCAGCATCCATCACATTACAGAATCGGTCTAGGTCCTGATTGACAGCCACCCAGGCAGACTACTTTAGTAGACTGCATATTGGCAGGTCAGCTGCTAAGTAGGCCTGGGTTTGAATGCTACCTGTCTGTGTCCTTGGACAAGACACTTAATCTGCATTGTCAGTCCACCCAGCTGCAAGTGGAAACCAGGCTTGGCTGGGGAAGTAACCTGCATTGGGCTGGCGTCCTGTCCAAGGAGAGGCACCGGCACCAATGGACCTCAGGACTTCTTCTTCATCTTCTCTCTCTCTCTCTCTCTCTCTCTCTCTCTCTCTCTCTAAAAAAGTACTGTGCTCCTTCAGAGTGTAGGCAATCATTGAATGATCTACTTCTACACATGAGAGAAAAATAAACGACATTGTGGTACTGTACTGTATAAGCAACAATGAACAGCACTTCCAGACAATTGAAAACCAATTACAAATTTAAAAAGACACCACAAAATACATGTAGCATTTAGGCTTGAACTGTGACGTTGGGCAGTTTAAATAACAATGGGTGTCGTACTAATAGTAATTTGCGTTTTGCGTACGGTACCGTATCAATAGTAATGACCGTTTAAAAAAAGCAACAAACAGTTTTTCTGGTGTAAATTACAGGATCAACTTCATCATGTGTTCATAACCAATTTATAACTTCTTCTATAGGGCGCCAAATTTTTGCTCAACTTTTTCTCTAGTCTTGTTTTAGTCTAATGTATTAATTAGTTATTAGTAAATATGCATTTGTTCTATGACTTTGTTTCTTGTTTTGCATTGATAAAGTGTTTGTTAAAAATTTTAGGCTTATTTTTAAACATGGTTTTTCCATTTTACACAGTAATATTTTATTATTTTTGTTGTTTGTATTTTGGTCTTTATTTATTTATTTTACTTGTTTCCTATTGTCATTTTGAATGTTTATATGAGAACTATATTGGAAATAAGTGTTTTTGTCCTCGGTAACTATTTATATTTGTACTGTACATGTATGGATTTTTAACCCCATAAATCCATACCGTACCAACAGGCATCCATATATGATAGGTGGCAGTTATGACACTTATAATATGAGAATATCCAAAAAGAGGCATTTGAGCCAATATTTATTCTTAAATCTGTCATAAAATGAGCTGTTTCAGTCTTATATGTTTCTTACAGCAAGAGAATTTCTTCTTTTTTTCTTTTTTTTTAAACATATTTTTTATTCAATAAAGGTAGTACAGTGCAGGATGCATTCAGATGCAATGTCTTGAATTGTTTTTTCTTATTTTATGTCGAACAGAACCCTCCCACCCACATACTGCCAAAAAACAAACAAACAATAAGAAAAACCCAAACAAAAACAGCAAGAGAATCTCTACATACACTCAAAAACAAACAAACAACAACAACAACAAAACTAATTGGATGAACTCAATTCAATTTTGCGCAGGATTTCCATCCAATAAATATATGTAGCCCTAACTCAGTTAAATTAAGTGATATTGCATGGCTGTACTTTGTTGGGGCTGCATACATTCAGTGGATGAAAATCATGTACAAAATTTAATTGAGTTCATCCAATGATATTTTTTTTGGCATAGAATTGTAGGAATTTTAGAATACTTGGCATTAAACCCAAACATTATGTAACTATAAGAGGTACAGTTCTGTGCAAAAGTTTTAGGCACCCCATTTTTGTTGTTGATTAGAACAAACAAATAAATGCTCCCACGCATCATTGTCAATCGAAAATCATGTGAAATTCTCACCCCCTAAAAAAAAATGCAACATAAATAAAATCTGAGTTTGTGACGTTTTCTTTTTCATTAAAGTAACTAATCAATTACTAGTTTACAAACCTCATTTTAAAAAGAAGCAAAAACACAAAACATTTTGATTTCCTTGTGGCTGTACTGCCTAGTACTTGACAACACAAAGACAGTTGGTGATGATCAATCAATAATAAAATTATTTTTAAAAACTTGATTTAACACAGCCTGATTTCTTTTTTTTTTACATTTTTTTTTATAAATTTGAAGATACACCCTCAAACAAATTGTCATTTTATCACCTCGAAGAAATGATTAAATATTTTTAAAGGTGAGATGTAGTCAGACATTTTGCATATTTATTCATAAATATGAACTATTTAACAGCTTCTCTTTATTTAAAAGCAAAATTTAGACACATTTGATATGCCTAAAACTTTTGCACAGTGCTGCAGTTACAGATTTTGCATAATATGATCCCTTTAAGAGGCACGAGCAAATAAAATGCAATTAATCCTATGTTTTATAAGGAACATATATGTTTTATAATGAA
Organism: Chatrabus melanurus; assembly: GCA_900302635.1. Classification (NCBI taxonomy): domain Eukaryota; kingdom Metazoa; phylum Chordata; class Actinopteri; order Batrachoidiformes; family Batrachoididae; genus Chatrabus; species Chatrabus melanurus. The sequence goes on along the minus strand of OMMV01046831.1, from coordinate 6,746 downwards.
AAACTGAACGCTGGTTTGTCAGACAGACTCCGGATATTTTTATTTTATTTTATTTTATTATAATCTGTGTTTCCAGTCGGGCAGATTTAAGGGGCGGAACCCAAACAGCCACGTAGTAGAAGGCGAAGCTCCCTCGAAGGTTAGCGGATTTTGTCTTTTATTACATGTATTCGAAACTGTCAACTTGTAATTTGTGCGCAGGCTTTGCAGCGTACTCGGGCGACAGAATAATTTTCTCCGAGCTGTTTGAAATATTTCCGAATTCCAGCCGCCAGCACCTGGAGGTTCTGGCTAGGCTAAAGCTAGCTTGACAGGTCCCGTCGTAAACATGTTTAACAAGCTAACGCTTAACTAGTTAGCATCGCGAAATAAGACCCTTTGTCCATTAGTTTAACGTTCTGCACGCTTGTCGGCACGTATGTTTTTTTTATTTTTATTATTATTATTATTTTTTTTAAAGTGCACGTTTATGTTGGCTGATCGTTCTCTTTCATTGCTGACTCCAACAAAACAGACATGAAAATCATATGAAAATCGGCTAGCCAATGCTAATTTAGGAGACAGCAGCCAGATCCTGATCCAAAGTCCGGCAGTGTGAGGTGAAGTGACCAGGCAGTGTACGATAAAATTATAGTTTTGCCAAACTATTATTTTTAAAATGTCATTTTTTTGGTTTGTTTTTGCTTTACCCCTGTCTGCATGTTCAGCTAAATCATACTTTAAATGTCAGATTTAATGTGTGTGATCAGAGCTGTCCCACCATATGACAGTGGAGGAGTATTTGGATGTTACGCACAATATCAGAAGGTAGACCAGAGCCTAAGTTTTTGTGCTGCACACCTCTGGAATCAGAAAGCTCAAAACTGATGTCTCGGTTGCCTAGCGACCTTGCAGATCAGGACAGGTCAGGATCTGGGAGCGCTGCCGCATCCACCACACTACGGAACCACCTTGGGTCCTGGTTGGCAACCGCCGAGGCAGATAACCGGCCCATCCGCACCTCTCGAAAGTAGCCGTCTATTTGGTGCAACTGCTGTGCTTGATTTCGAGATATTGCGTGATCTTGGAATTCCGAAAAAATCACGCACGCGATCTTAAGATCACGAAGCGATACCTGGCGAATGCACGCCAGCAGTCAACAGGGCAACTCATCACAGGTTAAAATCGAGTAGTAGACTTTTTAATTTTTTTATTTTTTTTTGGAATAAGCGATGAATATTACAAATTTGACAGAGTTTTACACTGAAATTTAAGTATGCCTACACCAGTATTTGTTGAGCCTGAGGTAACCGATAAACGTGTGCGATTCAGTTTTTCGGTTTGATGAACCTAAACGAACACTAATATATTAGCTTCAGCTAATTTTCACACCAGAGGCGTGTCTGTTCCGTTCCGAAAGCAACGCGATTTTTGCTTCCGTCATCTGCGCGACTTCAGTTCGCAGTTCAGCAGCGAAGCGTCTTGTGTTCTCGAGCTAATTTATTTCTATAATTGGTAAGTAGACTTCGTAATTTGTTTTCTTACCTTCCACTCTCAAAACATCCGATTTCCCTCCAGGCCTTCTCCTTTCTTGTATTGTCTTTATGAAACGGTTCAGTGGGGTCGTACAATAGTTTGTACTTCTCCACATCTACAATTAACTTCTCATCATCCGTGTGCGGATCCACTTGTTGTGACCGGCTGTTAAGTGATCTGTGGGGAAAACTCATGAATAATTATTGAGAGATGGTTCCTGATTTGCCAGTGGGAGCTGCTTTCAGGAGCGGCATCCGAGGAAAATAGGCCAGGCGCGTATTCAACACACAGCAGAAGCGCCTCGCCGCTTCTGGAACTCTTCTGAACCGTGCCGCTTTCGCTGCCGGTGTACATTGAACCGTTGACTAGAATGGAGGCCATCTTCAGCAGCAACCGCGTCGCTTTCGGAGCAGTTCACGGCTGGATCTAGCGTGAATTAGCTGTAAGTTAGTATTCGTACACAAAGCTTAGTACTCTTTGCGTTTGCCAGATGCCACCACTTGCAATCTCAAGATCAAGCACGTGATTTCGGAATTCCAAGATCACGCAGATTCCAAGATCACGCACGACGCAACCAGATGATCCGTGGGTGTCCCCTTGGCCGTGTTCCACTTGTTGAGGTCCTCTACACTGAGACATCTGCATGCTGGATCATACCCAATCACATTTTTGACTCGACTTCTCAAACAAGCAAGACACAACAGTGAGCATCTTTTCACAAAGTTGCACACCCTAGCTGAGACGGTGTTTGTCATCGGGGCTGCTTTTCCCTTCCTTCTTGACAAATTTGCACAGCAAAGGTTGTAATTTGCTTTACCTTTTGTCATTTTTGTTTATTTTAAATTATTTCCACAAGTTGGCATCAGTAAGAGGAGTAGAATTACACAAGGCAGTATCCAGACTTGACACACAACATTAGCGTAATGTTCAGATTTATGCTGTTTCGGAGCCTGGTGTTAAGAGGTCCACGCGCGACGCTCTACCATATATATGGCTGTTTTCCACCAACTCCGGTTGCACGTGTGCAATGAGTTCAGTGCAGGTCTGGACCTCTACCACATACCAGCTATTCTTCCGGCACTTCCGGTTGCTGGACATGCTGCACGTACTTGTTGTTCCGGCATTGACTGATGGAGCTTTCCAGTGAGCTGGCATTGGCTGCTAATACAGTCAGGCCTACACTAACCCTGGCCCGTGATCTTAACGACAATCCTAACTAGCTGAAACACAGCGCCTGTGTTGTGTGACGTCTGAGACACTCGACTGCCACTGCCCACGCGTGTGTATGTATTTACACTGGGCTGCGTTTCAGATGTGTCGCTGCTCAATCTTTCCACATCATTTGTCTTTCTCCTACACTCTGCTTCTTCTGTGACTTTTTATTTTATTTTTAACCGACACATGCAGTTGAGTTTACAGGCCGTCAGCTGACGGCACCTTTCTGAAAGCACATGTTGTGTTGACTGTGTTGTATTATAGAAACTTATAAATACATATAGACTCACTGTGATGACGATGATATAGAACTTTGTATCATGCAATACAGACATGAAATCAGAATTTTAAACTTGATATTCTCTCTCTCTCTCTCTCTCTTTTAAAGTTCTCTCTCTGGATGCTGACATGCTTTTCATCTGATGCGCCTCAGAAGATGGGTTTGTGAGACAGTCTTTCCCAAAGGGCACCAGCAGTGCAGTGGTTATTCCCAATTAAAATGGATTTTAACGAGTGTGAGACGGCACAATTGGAAGTCAGGCCGTACCCAGAAGATAAAGTCCTAAAGTCCAAAGAAGCTGAGGCCCTTACTGGACAAAACGAAACGGAACAAGCGTCAGATAATTCACAACACAAAGAGGACGTTTGTAACGGTGAGTACTGATGCTTTTGCTGCTCTTTCTTCGGCAAATGTCTTTATATTGTATCGTCTGTGTAAAGGCTGCAGATTTTAAGGTAATTTTTCTCCTTGTACCACTGAGTGGTATGATGTTGTCTTCCTGGGTGGTTGCCATCCAGGATCCAAGACAAAATAATGAAGTGGCACCCTTCACACAGGTCGACACCCCCTCTGCTTCTCGTTTGCCTTACGAACGGTGCCTCGCGCCTGTTGTTTCCACCACAGCGTGCCCATTTCCCAGACTACAGTCATCTCTTCTGTGGTCAGTTGTGATGGAACAATTTAGTCATCTCCACTTGATCCGAGTCCCTCTCATCTTTATATAAGAAACAGCTAAAGCCGTCACTCTCCTCCAGACAGCTGCACACACACACACAAAAGTATAACTCCTGTTGTGTCGAGTACATGTTGTAGTAGAAGCTGGTACATATGTGAATTTAAAATATATACCGGTGTATATTTATATTTCAATGTTCTGATCTTCTTTGAACGTATGCTGTACCTTTTAAAGTTGTCCATTACTTCGAGTATTAGTGACCACAGTTTTTGGATTGTCAGCGGTAGTCTTGAGTCTTCAAGTTAAGTATTTTTGCTTTTAAGATCAAAATCTTAAATTTTCTGATTTATCACAGCAGCTCCAGTAGCTCTGGCTGCGTTAGCTCACTGGCTACAGAGCACAGCTGCAACACTGACCTCAGTCAGACATTAAAACTTTAACATTTGACTGTCAATCGTGACTTTCTGTTTTTAGACACCCACTGTATGCCCCTATTACCAATAAATAAGTCACTTTTTGTCATGATTACATTTGAAAATGACTTAATAGTGTTAAGTATGGTAACATCTTACAGTGTTTCCCCTGGAAATTTTTTTTTGGGGGGGGGTGGTTAAAAAAACAACTTTTCTGCGGAAAAATGTGAGGCACTCAGAAACACAAAAGTGAAAGTTACTTGATGTGCTCATTATTTTAAAAATCCTGCCATAGTTCCACACAGCCAGATCATTGGTTTAAAACAAACAAACAAACAAAAAAAACCTGCATGTATTTTTCTGTGAAAAATCACTCTTATCCAATGAATAGGTATTTATAGAAAAAGCACATGAACATATTAGAAAAATGCCCAAATTCTAGTATCACTCAGTTTTAGCATCTCTAACCTCCCTGCTGCCAACTGCATGGTTGCAAACAACATATTTGGGTGTAAACAAAATTTGACAGACGTCATCACTGGCAGATCTCAGGGTGCATGTTGTGCACCCATTATTTTCTTGAAAGTTTGATTCCAGACCCTCTTGTCAAGCATTTCAAAACAAATACACATGGCCCCCGGGCAGCAAATTAGCAGCCCTGATTCAGGTGCTGCACAGTGGCTGACTTAACAAGCTGCTGTCCGACAAAACCAAGACACTTTGCCTTCAACAACGCAGATGTCTGGTGTAAGTTATTGAGGAGTTTTAACGGCACCAGTTGATCGCGTGAATGTGAGAGCGTTTCATGAGAGAGAGAGAGAGAGGGGGGGGAAAAAACCAACCCACTGCAGCACAAAAATATGTTCGAGGAGGTGGAGGGTTAATTTCGACTTTTGTTATGTTGATAGGAGTCAGTCTGTTGAACAGATGTCAGATTCTGACGTCTGCTTCCTTCTGTGAAAGCTCTGACTATGAACTTTAATTGATGCAGCTGTTTGACCGGAGTTTTTAATGTCGTGCTGCTGTCAGCTGACCTCTCGTTAGATAAAATAATAAGCCGATTAGCGCTGTGTCAAATCACTTCCAGAAAAAAAAAGGTTACTCCACAGCAGATTGTGTATGAGGGAAAGCCATAGACGGAGCGCTGTGGATGCATGGAAATGATTGACATTCAAATTAATTAATACTTGGCATTATTAAAACAAAAAATTAAAACAAAAAATCTGTCCTGGTGGGGGTTCTTGTTCTTCAATACTGTAGGGGAAACACTGTCTTACTATGTGAGCTAAGCTAATCAATTTTCTGTATACATTTAAAAGTATGTTCATTAAGAACTTGACTTCTCTGTGATGTGTTTATAAAAAAAATTTAAAAAGCCAGGACGAGTGAAAACTAAACTTGGGTTTATGGAAAATAATTTCATTCGATTTTGATATGTCCTCACAAAAAAAAATTACCAAATTTTTAAGTAACATTAGAAACCTTGTGGGATTGAAAATTTGATTATAACTTTGGCTAATAGTCTAAAAATACTAAATCTCCACTTAGAGTCAAGAAATTTGAAGTGACAATGTTATTTTACGCAGAAAATGTATGCATTATTTTAAAATATCGATTTAACATGAAAAAATTATTATCCCCTGCCACATGGCACAACTGAGGGATTTTGGTTCCATACATACTTTTGTCTGTCCGTTCACTTGTTTGTCTCGTTGTCTGCCTGTCTGTCTGGGTCATGTAGGACAACCTTTGCTAAGTTTCTCAGTTGTGTACCAGCCTTGAATAAGTTAGAACAAGAATTCCGTGCATGGTTTTGTGAGACTTAATGGCTCTCGACTTAGATTCCTAACTTTTGAGAGAGCGATCCATTGGCGGGGGATATTGGCTACAGTATTGCCTTGTTAGCAGTATTAGTGTTTAAGCTAACTTCTAAATATTCATCATTAAGTTGCAACTTTGCTTATGCTCCATGGTGTCCAAGTTTGCAGAAAACAAAGTATGAATTAATGTATTTTGGATTTATATGTTTTTAAAAACTGCCAGTTGTAGAAGCCTGTTGCTTATTTGCCTTGAGTTTTATTTATATTTGGTTGCGTTTGCATTCCAACCTGAGTGTGGTGTTTGTTCTCTTTTGGTAGAAAGGTAGGCGCAGCCTAAAGGGGTGCTTTATCATGAACATTTGACAAACCACCTTTTCCAGTTCCTCATTGAAAACTATAGTCGACAAAGTTGCACAGCCAGTTTGCAGAAAGAGTCACGCATTCATTTTGTGGTCTTGCTGAGAGAAGAGCGAAAAAATATAAATAAAAAAATTACACATTCCTAAGAGCTTCTCTTCACCCCTCTTCTTTCAGGTCCTGTCAATTCAGATTTGCTGTCAAATGGAGAAAGCATAACAGAGGGCGTGGGTGCTGCTAGGGATGGATCCCTGCCTGCTCCAGCCCCTCCCCAGAGCACCAGCTCCTCTGTCAACCCACAGACCCAAGAGCCCTCCCCAGGTGTGGCCGCTTTACCACCCACGATGCTAGAGAAGTCTGAGGGGGCTAGTGCTGATGTTCACAAGGGGGATGCATTGCAGTCGCTCAGACTCAGTATTCCTATGCAGGAGACTGAATTGTGTAAGCATAAATTTGTGTGGAGTGAGTTC
>OMMV01046767.1:2346-16074 GCA_900302635.1 Chatrabus melanurus | reverse complement strand
GGGGGGGGGGCGGATTTCTGTTATTTTAGCCTCTCAGATCTTTATACTGGCAACAAACAATTTCTGTCAAACTGTCACTAAGTGAAGACGGGAAACTGACTTGCGTAGTGTGTTTGAAGTTATATTATCCTCCTCTGAAATTGATGGATTAAAAAGCCTCACATTTTTAGCTACCACCCATATAACGCAAAGTCGGGTCTGGGGGGCATGCGCTGGTGCCATGCATCACAGCATCCACCGCACTACAGAACCATCTTGGGTCATGGATGGCAACCATCCATCCCTACCTCTTGAAAATAGCCATCTGTCAGGTGCAGCCAGGTTTCCCCTTGGCCTTCTCCAGCCACTAGGGTCCTCAACACTTCGGCACCTGTGTGCTGGATCATGCCTAGAGGGCCACGCCACATGGCCAAAAATGTCACAGTTGATGTTCCCTCACAATGCAAGATACCTAAGAAGACTTGGGTAAGGAATAACCGTTATTCCAGCGGTACCCAAGGATCCTCCAAAAAGACCTTGTACCAAAGGCATCCAGTCATTGCCTTTGGTGCCTGGGTCGCTTCCAAATCTCAACCATACAGTAAGACAGGAAGCACCAGGACCCGGAAGACTCCTGCAAAGGTATTGGCATCGCCAAACACCTCCATGAGCTCTTCCCAAGTGTCAAAGGCCAAGGACCCAGAGACATGAATGTCACTGCTGAGGTGAGCGAACACCTCTGCGAGTTCTACACTTTCACTGTACACAGATGCATCTGATGGCCGACCCCAGGAAGTTATTACCACCTTGGATCTTAGTCTCGATCCAGGACAATCACAAACCCAGACACACCGACTATTCAGCTTCTCAAGTGCTGCATTCAGGGTATCCAATGATTCCACAAGGATCGTCATCCAGACTTATCAGCAACAAGTCCAAAAGCCAGTGTCATTCTGCACACATTACAAAGGCATGGCTGCCGAAGAAGAGGGTATGGACACGGGACTGGCCTGAAGAATTTTAAAATGAAAAATGCAACAACGATGATTCTGTTACACACCTTAAGACATGTTTGCAGGAAGAATGGGACAAAATGACACCTGACATGCTTCATCATTTGGTATCATCAATTCCAAAATGTCTTTTCAGTGTGGTGAGAAAAAAGGGCGACATTACAAAGTGGTAAATTCTTTAGCGTCCCAGCTTTTTTGGAATGTGTTGCAGGCCTGAAATGCAGGAATGGATGTATATTAACAAATGAAATGATGTTGACCACATAAAACGTGAGATATCTTGGTTTCATACCGTCTGCAATGAAATAAAAGTCAAACTAAATGTAAGAATCACTGTGGGGTTTTTAATTATTATTAATTTCATTTTCCGTAGTGTCCCAACTTTTTCTGATTTGGGGTTGTAAGTCACCCATTGATGTACCTTAGTTACCACTAATGCTGGCGAAGAGATTTGAGACCCCAAATTACTGTTAGTTCCAAATAAGCATTTTCTTTACTGAAAATGACTAGAAAACCCTCCTTTGAGTAACTAATGAGGATAGAAAGCAGATTTTGGGTATAATTTACTTAGGGAAGTTTCAACTTGACCCAGTTAATTTATTTTTTAAATGACCAGAAATGGCTGTTTTGACCTTTGACATAGATGAAATTGCCCCCCACATTATCTCAGTAATTACTGAGGGTCGAGACTAGACTTAAATTACTTGTGGACCCCAAGTTTCTGTTTTACCCAATTATACATTTTTTCCTCAAAATGATATAAAACATGTTTTGAACTTTTCTGATGAAATCACCCTTTGCTGTATCCCAGTAACTACTGAGTCTAGCTAGCAAATCTTGTTTTTACCTGACCAAGGGACCCTGAGTATTGGTTGAATGCAAATAAAGATTTTCCCTCGAAATGACAGAAAACAGCTGTTTCTGTACGACAAGCCAGCTGTTGTTGACTTTTTACACCAATGAAACCACCCTTCATGGTATCTCAGTTTCCTCTGAGGCTAGAAAGCAGAATTTGGGCTAAAATTATTCAGGGACCCCAACTTTGACATTCAACCAAATAAAAACACCCCTTGATACATAGAATTATAGTCAAATGACTGACTGTCAACCTTGGAAGACTTTGTTTCATGTTGGGAATAATTTGACCCCCAATACAAGACTTTCCAAACAATCCAAAAACAAAATGTGCCTGAGGTAGCGTAGTAGGTCGGGCACATTTGAAAAACTTTGGTTCCTTCCAAATACTATGTTATCAGCTTGTTTCAACAATACACCAACTTAAAAAGAAATTTCCAAAACAAAACCTCAAGAGAACTACCGAGTCATTATCCACCGTCTCTTTTCCAGGTGGTGTACAAGAACAATGACTTCAAGCTGGAGCTGTCCCGGCTGGCCATTGAGCGCGACTCGAAAATCACCTTGAACGGCGATCTGGTGTTTCGCTGCGAGGACGTGGCGGCCCTCGACCCGGTCACCTTTGAGACTCCCGAGTCCTACATCTCCCTGCCCAAGTGGAACACCAAGAAGACCGGCTCCATCTCCTTCGACTTCCGCACCACGGAGCCCAGTGGCCTCCTGCTGTTCAGCCACGGCCGCCCTCAGGGTCCCAAAGAGCAGAAGCCTGGGAGGGAGCTGAAGACTGATTACTTTGCCATGGAGCTGCTGGACGGGTATATGTACCTGCTGATTGATATGGGCTCAGGAAAAACCAAGCTGAAGGCCAGCAACAAGAAGGTCAATGATGGGGACTGGTGCCACGTGGACTTCCAGAGGGAAGGGAGAAAAGGTGAGTAATTTTAATGTGCGCAGGGGGTCGTTTGAGATAATATAACATAAGTATTTGAACAGTAACAATTTTTTGTAATTTTGCTTCTGTATACCACTACAATAGAGTTGTAATCAGTGTTTAAGCTTTAATTCAAGGGGTTTATACATAGTTTGTCCCTTTTTTTTAAAGCCCATAAGTAATTGGACACACTAAATATGAGTATTTTTTAAACAAATCATCACTTTTACAGCCAGATTTTTTTTGATAAGTCATGGGATGGATACATGAACATTTCCACTTTAAAACTGTTTCATTTCAACTTCATTGTGGCGGTGCGCAAAATTAGCAAAATTGCAAACTTGCAAAAATTGGCAAAAAATTGTATCAACTCAGACTTTCGTATTTGATGTCATTCCCCAAAATTAGACGGTAAACATTATCCAGCACATCACGGCCAAATAAAATCAAAACTTTTGATTTTACGAAACTTTAACTTATCCCTGCCTTCCCCTCCGACACTTTAAAAATGAAAAGAATACGACGGTATTTTGAGTTCCTTCCCCCTATCGAGGAACACTGAACGCGGGAATCGTCCAAGAGGCTAAAATTTGGCACTATGCTGGTTTCGCTACTTAGCGTGCGCCTCGCTCGGAAATAAGCGAACGAGTGTCAGTCTGTTGCCCGATTTCAAGAGTCCCTTCTTGCGGGTTTAATCCAAACATCCGGCAGCGTTCACTGCACCAGTACCAGTTTGTTTTTAAAAATTAATAACACGGACAGGTGCACGCTCGAGTGCGTGTTGTCTGATGAATGATCTGTAGGTGGGCAAGCACCTTGAATATTGTATCTCCCCCTAATGGTGTCTTATAATGAGAAAGCGTCTGTGTGTAGATGCACGGGTGCGTGTGTGTGTGCGCGCTTGTGTGATCTCACTGGTGCTCCTGCTGTAATTGGCTTTTAATAGAAAATTAAGATGGAGTCGTTAATCACAGAAAGAGAGAGGGGCCTTTTGTTTCACGCGCTCCCTGCTGCATTCTGCTTCCCTTCTCCTCCATTTAGCCCATTACTGACACATTAGACTCACACAAACCGCTCACTGCCGTCATCCATTCTGCCTCTTGTCTGTCACTCCGTCTTGTGATCTGTGTCCCCCAAATTGTCCACTTCCGTCCAAAATATTTAATAATTTGCACACGCGACCTTCCACTCGCTTAACTACATCCTAGACAGGCATCTTCAGTCGTTTGCATTCATATAATACTAATCATTCACCAAATTTAACCTTATATCCTCCAGAAAACAACGTTAGTATAAACTCGGTAATAGTACCTGTGTTCGTGATGACGGTAAGGGTGATAGCAATCTCACATTTGACCCCAATGAACTTGACCTTCACCCAAATGATTGAGCACTGGCTGACCTTGCCAGGGCAACTCTGGAATCTACAAGTGTGTCACATTTGGTCCCAATCGGGTTGAGAATCAAATTCCTTGACTTTGTCCTTTGCCAAAAATAGTTTTTTTTTTAAATGGCAAATTCATAGCCAACCTTCTCTGACATACAAAGATCGGTAGAATCAGTGAAAGAACCTGGGAGAAGTAGGCCAACAAACAGGCAGGCATGACTTGGACCCCAATGACTGACCTTTGACAAATTTGATTTTGCTGGGCATTTACGCAACCCACCCCCATATGGGTGCAAAGTTCAATACAAATCTGTGTTTATTAAAAAAAATAAACTAAATAAAAATTTGACCTTTGACCCCAATGACCTTGACCCCAGTGATTGACATTTGGTATATTTGACCTCGCCTTGGTAATCCTGGAACCCACCCCGATATGTGTGCAAAGTTCAATGCAAATCTCAGGTAAAAAAAATAAAAATAAAATGTGACCTTTGACCCCGGGGACCGACCTTTGGCAAATTTGACCTCGTTTGGGCAATTCCAGAAACCTCCTGCATGTGTGTGCCAAATTTGTTGCAAATTGGTGTGAAAACCTTAAATTATTCCACTTCACCTCAATGACCTTGACCCAACGATCGACCTTTGGTGAAGTTGATGTTGCACATGAAATTCCAGAACTCACCGACATATGTGTACCAAATTTGGCGGACATCGGAGTGAAAAAAAAAACCAAAAATCAGAGTTTTTGACTTGTGACCCCGATGACCTTGACCTTTGCTAAACAAACCTTTTTGGGCAATTCTGTGGTTGTCTGCCATCTAAATATCAAGTTTGGTGGAAATCAGCCAAAGGACCTGGGAGGAATAAGGGACCAGACAGATAAACCCAAATGTTGACCTTTGACCCCAATTGCATTCAACTTTGCCCAAACAAACTCCTTAAGGCCGATTCTGGGGTCAGCCTACATGCACACAGCAGGTTTGGTGGCAACTGGCCCAAGCACCTCGGAGGAGTAGTTGGAAAAACCAGTAGTGAACAACCGAACGCCGTTCTGCTGGCATAGGCCCTTTGACTAACAACACTAATACAAACTGATTCACATGACTCCAATTAGCAATTTTTTAAACATGGCTTGTAAAGTAATGCACTCCAAATTTGGTAATTTTTGTAAAACTTTCATTGGCACATTTTATACACGGTACCAAATCGACCCAAAAATCTCTTGTCAAAAACAAAAGCTATATATATATTTACATTGCTATACAGATTTATATATTCACTGATAAGTACATTTCAATGATATTCGGAGTATCTGGCAACTTAATTGTGCTTGCTGTTCTTGTTTTATTTTTGTGTCTTTTAGGATCAATCTCTGTGAACAGCCGGAGCATGCCCTTCAGCTCTCCCGAAGGCAGTGAAATCCTCGATCTGGACAGCGATATGTACTTAGGCGGGCTGCCCGAGACCAAGTCCGATCTCATCTTGCCTCCTGAGGTTTGGACGGCGCTTCTCAACTACGGCTACGTGGGCTGTGTGCGCGATCTCTTCATCGACGGGAAGAGCCGCGACGTCCGCCGCCTGGCAGAGATCCAGAGCGCGATGGGCGTCAGCAGTTTCTGCACCCGTGAGCTGCAGAAGAGGTGCAGCAGCGCCCCCTGTGGCAATGGAGGTCTGTGCAAAGAGGGATGGAACCGCTACATATGCGACTGCACCGGCACTGGATACCTCGGCACCAACTGCGAAATCGGTAAAGATATTTTGCAAAAGCAGGACTTCAGATCAGATCTTCAACTTGTCGCAATGTACTCAAAATTCGACAGAGTATCTAGCCACCAGTGGGCAAACCAGTCAAAAATGGGGGCCAGTCCTAAGCTAGCATTAGCTTCGAATAGGTCATCCGGGTCTAAAGGCGCAATATCTCACCTAGACGTTTGGGCCAACGTGAACAAACGTATTTGCAAACGTCAGTGTCCTCTGGCCTCCGCTAGCCTCCGCCGGTCTATTTCTGATGAACGTCGACCGCGTCCAAAAATTTTGAACATGTTTAAAACTAACGTTGGCGAGCCCAACCTAACATTTGCCTTAACTTGCATCAGCTAACTGATATTAGGTAGGGACCCCCGACGGGTACGGATACCCAGATTGTCATTATATAATTCGTACTCTGGGTGTAGCAATAGTCTTCAAAGAACTTAGTGAGTGTCAAGCTAGGCATTAATGCCATCGCAACTTTGACCCGACTTAGATATGGGAAAGAATGAACTGAAAGACCCAATAGTTGTACAAGCTAAAGATCTAGAGCTCGGAAACAAGGTATAGATTCAGCACCGTGGTTACCGCCCTGCAGTATAGGTAGAACCAAGAGCTCTGCGTGAACTGATTTCCACGCAAGGCTGGGTGGCATTAAGCCAAAATCTCACCTAGACGTTTGGGCGAACGTATTTGACGTCAACCGCATCCAAAAATTTTCAACGTTTAAAATTTCTCGCCGTTTGCCGCCATACCTCTGGCTACCTTGGAGACCGTTGAAGAAAGTTCATCTCCGCTATGACCAACTTCCCTACGCTAGCCTCCGCTAGTCTAAGTTACTGGTGCGATCATCCACGCTGGCTAACGTTTGACCAGAATCACTGCACAGCGGTGTGTTGACCCCCTCTCCCGCACGTTGCCACGTTGGCAAAAGTCCCGCTTGTTCTAATGACGTGCTGGCTAACGCCCGCCTCCACACCGCGTTGTGGAACGCCGAGCCGGGATAGAGGTTCGCAATCAAACTCCGCTAACATGATTTTTGCTGACGTTTGGTCGATTTTCTCGACTTTGCCCTGCGTTCACCAAACACTGGGGTAAACGTTATAGTGTGATTGGGCCTTTAGGGTCTGCTGGCTCGAAGGAGCGAATCTGAGCTGAGGCGCCAAGATTCTGGCAGATCAGCCAGGCCGACCGCTCCCATCTGCGCCGGTCGCACAAACCCGCGTGGCGCTTTTCCACCGCGGCGAGGCGAGGGCGTGCCAGTCACACAGCGCCTCGTGGCGTCTGATTCATCCCAATTAGCTTCAGACGCCTCGCATTACGGTTCGTCTTTGCACGTCTGCGTGGGGAGGTGGGGGTGAGTGAGCCGTGACAATATGGGATTTTGAGGGACAGGAAGGGTAATGAGGGAAGGAGAGATGGATTCAAATCAGAGCTAGAAAATGGAACGTCTTTATTCTTGAAGTGTGGTATTTGAGCCTTTTCTTTTTGTCTCTTACTCCTCAAATAAACAGCATGTTGGTGATGCTCTTCTGCCATCTAGTGGAGCTCCGTGCCACTGCGAGGATGTGGCGCTGGGGATTTTACCCCCCAGCCAGTTAGAAATTTAAAGCATCGAACAACGGACATCCATTGTACACTTGGGTTAATGTTGGGCCCGGCTTTTGGAAATAGGTTATAAACTACCTACGTGCCGCTGCCTTTATGTTTGTCCACTTGGGTGGGGATTTTCTGAATCTACTGGCGTTGCACTTTTTGTGTGTACTCCAAAGTGTGTTTAAAATCCTCAGTGACAGTGACTCATATTAGAGCGCGCTGACACGTATCGACCCACCTTGCGAAATAAGACTAGTCCTCGGGGAACTGTCGCCGAACACAACGGCCTATTTATAGCGTCGCTGTGTCCACCGAGCAACAAAGGTTGTTTTTCATGTGAATAAGAAACAGCTGTACTTTTGCATTTACATTTATTTATATGCTTTCACCCTTGAGGAGAGAGTCACCCATCCTGTCCTTTTTTCTTTTTTTTTAATCTTCGCCAAGAAGGTTACATTTGTCGAAGCACACGTTTCTTGGTTAGCTTATAAACTGACTCACTCAATTTCTAAAGAATTATTAAAGCTACAGTGTGTAGGATTTACTATCATCTAGTGGTGAGGTTGCATTTTGCCATCGATTTTGTTTCCCTTCATGTTTTCACTTCTTTGATGACAGGGATTCGTGCTCCTTTCATGCTGGCCTTCTCTTGTGATAAACACTATGTATGATCCTCTATTTCACAAAAATGAGGGTTCTCAAACTTGTTAGCCTGTGCTAGCAACCGGTACACAGTATGTAGGGGAGCAACGGCTGATTCCTCTTCTTTTTTTCAGTCTTCCAGCTGTGCTGCAAAATGCGAAAGGCAGAGTAAGTATGTCCCTTTTGGGCTACTGTATCAATATGATGGTGCAACATGGCGGCTTCCTTGAGGGGGGTGGGGGGCCCGCTCCCATGTAGAAATGACGGGCTTATTCTAAGTTTATGAAAACACAGATTAGTTGTTGATACACCAATGAACAGATGTTATGAATGCTATATTCCATTTCTGCTCATAAACACCCCTAAATTTTACACACTGTAGCTTTAATTAACAGAAATCCGAGCAAATGACCAATGTAGCCTGGTTCAATATGAAACTAAATGCAACTTTTACTTATTTTTTACACTGTTAAATGTGTAGTCCCTTTTGATATTTTTCACTGAAGTCATAAAACGCATTTTCTTTGGCACTACTATAATTTTGTTCTTTAGTATTCAAATAATAAGTTAAAAATCTTATCTCATGAATATGATCAAAATTCACATTTTTTTTCAAAACAATCTATAATTTTGATCCACATGGTTTAAAATACAGCTACAAGTCACCATGACACACTGGGAAACTCAACTTCCCAGCATGCCGTTTGAGGCCCAAATAGCACTCCTGTGCTACATATATGCTAGCATTAGCATTGCGAAGCAACAGAAATGTGGTAGACCTTCAATTGTGACTGAAAGCGCCAAAAAAAACCAAAACATAAAATTGAAACACAGACATGGCAAATAAAAACAGGCCGCCCAAGATCCTGTTTGGAAGAACACTGAATAAAATCTGGACATGTTTCACATGAAAGTTTTGCTGGATGTCTGCTGGACAGGCAAGGCAACAGTCACACAGATAGTGTCAGTTGTCAATACTAACATTAGTTACAACATCTTTACTTGGTTTGCCAAAATAAGTAACGATTTATTATAGCTTTATTAGACGTATTTTTCCTAGTTGTAAGTTGGACATTGTGAAGTCCCAGTTTCCGCTGAATGCACCATGAACTACAAACTATATTTTCTGTGGAATCCCTCCAAAAAAATACATTACCAGCAATAAAATTAGCTGTAATTTTGAGAATTGCCACCGAAATAAAGGTACTTCATAACAACTAGATTTCAACCCAGGGGAGATTTTTGTCAATTTTGTGACTAATCGAAAGGGGCTACATCTTTAACTGTTGTTTATGAATCAAAACACATCTCCAGGAGGGGGGAAAAAAATCAACTGGAACAATTTGAAACATTTGTTTTGAAGCAGTTGGCGAAGTAATGGGATCTCATTTATCCACAGAAAGTTGGGCGTCGCAAATGTTTGGAAAATTTCAAGAACAGTGTTTGGAGTTTGCCCTTGCCAGTTTGCATTCACGACCAACAGCTTTCCAACCTCCCCAGCGACCCATTTTATCCATCCAAATCCATCATATTTCTCCCTGTGGTTGCTAGCTTAACTTGTTGGCTGACGTTAATTTGCCTTTCGATTTGGCACCCGTTGACTTTAAAAGTATCAGGGATAAAGAGTTTCCAAAGACTTTGAATTTGCTTTTCTTATTTCTGTTTACTTGGCAGTCATGAGACATATGTTTTGTCCAATCAACACGCTTGGGTTCCTCTGACTTCCTGTCCTCTCCTCTACTCCCCCCCCTCCAGAGGCAACAGTGCTGAGTTACGACGGCAGCATGTACCTGAAGATCATCATGCCGGTCACAATGCACACCGAGGCCGAGGATGTGGCGTTGCGTTTCATGTCCCAGCGGGCGTACGGCCTGCTCATGGCTACCACCTCCAAGGAGTCGGCGGACACTCTGCGACTGGAGCTGGACGGCGGCCGCGTCAAGCTCACTGTAAACCTCGGTAGGCCGTTGAGCTTCATCGTGGATGCCCCTCCTAGGTTCCCCCTCTGCCCCATCCACTGTCTGTGTTAACGTCGTACGGCTCGAGGATAGTTTGCATTTTGAGTTTTACACCATTCTTGGGAAAAGCTTCTAAATTTATAGTTCTGTTGTCGCTGAATGCATTTGGTATGACGGACCAGTCTTTACTGCAGTTAGCAGGGGGTAGGAATGATGATACAACAAGGCAACAAGCTAGTTTGTAGCCGACGGCACCAATCAGGTTAAATAGGAAATCATTTGCCAGACATTTGGATAAGTACTTGTTCCAAATAGAAATAGTACAATCAAAACTCAAAATGGAAAAGTATCCCCATTTCACCCTCTGTGGGAACCCACATCCAGCAATCTCTGAGCCAACCCCATTCCCACCTGCAGTTCTTTTTTGTCCCCGTGCACCTCCTCAGCCTCTCGTTAAAAAGCTCCATCTGTAACATTATCCCTTGGGCCTCAACCTAACCTGTCTCTCTAAGCTTCAAGGTGGTCCAGCTTCGTCTTGCTCTTCCTCGCGGTCCTTAAGGTGGCCTTAAGGTACAGGTTAACATCCCGCACAGCTCCACAGTAGTGATTGTCAAATGTGGCCCCATGAAGCATTTACTGTTTTTTTCTGAATCCACTAGATGGCAGTATTTTTTTAAACCTTCAAAGCAAACTTCAGTGCAATGTGCTTTCAACCTTTTTTGGATAGAGATTGCTACAGCAAATGCTCCATGATGCCTCATAAGGCCATCATGACAAAACAGGAGTTTTAAAGTGCAAGCTGGAACCGTACGTCTGTGACACGAGTTGTGAAAACCTAAAACAAGCAGTTCGCGGCCTACAGTCAGACACAATTTTAGCTCTATAAACCCCACCATGATGGCCTTGACATGAAACAATCAAGTTGTGCTTGTAGTGTAGACAATGACCTTTAATACAAGGGGTTTAATGAAAATATTGCATTAGCCATTTACGAATTACTGCCATTTTTTCCATACACGGGTGATCCTCACAAACATAAAAAGATAATCAACCTAATTTGGCAGATTTTTTTTTTTTTTTTAACTCTACTGGCTAAAATAGAATGTGAATTTTTTGATAGAAGTTACACAAGAAAACAATTTAATTCAATTTTATTCCAATTTCATACCAGCATGATCCAGAATAATTCTCATTACAGATATGGTGAAGGGAGAAAGCAGAGGGTAATGATAATTCACCGGGAAAATTTGTTTAATATTTGTAAAAATTATATTAAAAGTGTAAAAAAAACAAACATTTATCTCTACAGTGCACTTCACCTTCTTTATAGGAAATATCATAACTAATAATCGTGTTTTGTTTGTAAAATATAAGGACATGTTCACTAAAGCTTCATGAGAATCACCCACTCTGTCTTCAGAGGTCGTGCATAATTAGAAAACTAAATATAACTATTATTTTTCAAACAAATAATCACTTTTACGGCCAGTTCCCTTTACAGAGGTTTGTCCAATCACTTATGGCCTATTACAATTTGTGTAAGTATGGTCGTAATTCCTAGCGATTTAAAATTATATTTTTGTTAAACCCCCTTCAATTCAATTGTTGCGGTGTAAAGAGGTAAAATTACAAAAATTGTGTCACAGCTACTTACGGACCCGACTACGCTTTGAAATGCTAGCTACGAATAGCTGGCGACTTCCTACATGCGCAAACACAAGATTGCGGAACTTTTAGGATGTTTAGCATGAAAGCCCAAACATATTTAAATGTATAAGGTTAAATAGATAAACATTTTTGCCCAATAAGAACTGTTAAAAACCCCATATTGTGTCCATCCTAACTCAAAAGATCTTTGACGGCTAGCAAGACAGAACGTAGCACACACGTGTAACAGAATTACGCTAATGTTTGCGCAATATTAGCAGAATTTTGCCTTTTCTCCATCTTAAATACCTTATAATATTCTAAAAAGATGGGGAGGTGGAAGAATTAAAAAAAAACATTCATTGCTTTGGGACCTTTAGCTTATGAAGCTGATTAGCTCCGTGTATGCTAATCGGCAAGCGCTAGGAAGAGATAGGATCCCTGATCACAGGTAATTACAGACGTGTTTGAAGAAGAAGGATGTAAAGAGGTATGAAAGGCAATCTTAGGAGAAGGTCAATGAGATTATACAGAGAGAGGGGTTCTTAAGATAAATGATTTTCATAGGAGGGCGAATTATGCGCCTAATAACTGTCTGCGCGGATGCAGACCTTTTGGCTGATTAAAAATGTATAAGACATATCACAGTGCTCCAGATAGATCGCTACGACCTTCCAGGTGCGGATACCTAAAATCGGCGTGGACTCTTTGAAGGAACAGGGGAAGAGCACGATGGAGGCACGACCTTGAACGTGGGCTTTTATGCCGACGTAGAGGCAGGAAGAGGTAGCGGTGGGATAAACTGAAGGTGACCATCCCCATGGTTCTCTCTCTCTCTCTCTCTCTCTCTCTCTCTCCCTCACACAAACATTCCACCCGGACACGACTCCGAAGATGGAACTTTTCATCCCTTCAACGGACTGTATGTCTGCGGCCCTCGGATCGAACAGCCGCAGGGACCGGCTCGCCGTCGTAGTAGCGCCAACTCACACCAGGTTGCAAGGCTTCATTCTTAATGACGCCACAAATACCCCCTGTTTTTTTTCTCCCCCAGCTTTCTGTCAAGGAAATTAATTAACTATCACGGAACACATCTGATGATCAGTAGGGAATACTCTAGAGCTTTTTCTCCCAGCTTTAATCCTTGTTAAGATAATTAAAATCCAGTTAATCATTAGTGAAGGGTATAATTGGACAGAATTATCCCTAATGATATTTATTAACGATAATGACAGTTTGTTCAAAGTGCATTACATCACAAAGCTAATTTTTTGCCTTTAAAGGGGTCATATTATAGCTCATTTCTAGCTATAGTTAGCACAGGTCACATGATGTCTTTGAAAGATATACTGAACTTTGTAACCGAAATTAAAGACAGTCCCTAAGACACAACCAACTTTAGCAACCATCATTGAACCAGACATGAGAAACCCCCTTAGATCCGCATATGTCTGAGCTTGTGTGAGACCGGCGTCCCAGCGCAATCACGGCGATTGACACACGGGACCCGTGCAGCATTTCCTGGTGCTGGGTAAGAGACATTTCTGTTGGTCAACGTTGCTAGCTTTTGACCAAACATCTACCACGACTTCATCCAAGCGTGGCTATTTTGAGATGGCGTGGTAAACGTTTGGCCGAAATCCAACTTACGTCACCCAACAGAAATGCCTCCTGCGTCCTATCCAGCGCTGGAAAAAAATGCTACGCGGGTCCCCCAGTATCAATCATAATTGCGGCAGGACACCGGCCTCGCACAAGGGCGTATATACGTGAATCAGCGGAAATTCAAATTAAATTAAAACTATTATTACAAATCATGCGTCCGAGTATGCTACTCGCTTGCGATTAGTTAATATGCGAGAAATCCCATTCTCAAGGAAGGATCGAATGATAGCGGAGTTACAAAATTCCACCGCGCACTCAAAATAGCAACTAAATCACACTAGCTAACATTGGCACGTTAGCTTTTAC
>OMMV01046724.1:1897-13199 GCA_900302635.1 Chatrabus melanurus | reverse complement strand
ATCAATAGCTGATATAACCACATGAGCAAGGGATTACTTCGGGAAACCTTTGTCAAGCACTACAGTATAGAGTTACATTCACAAATGGCACTTAAAACTTTACTGTGCAAAAAAGAAGCCTTATGGCAACCTTGTCCAGAAGCTGCGTCGATATCTCTGGGTTCAGAGGCATCTGGGTTGGACCAACACATAGTGGAAATGTATTGTCGTCAGATGAATCAGTATTCCACATCATTTTTGGAAGAAATGGATGACCTGTGCGCCGGACCAAAGATGAAAAGGACCATCCAGATGTTATCAACAACAAGTCCAAAATTCAGGGTCTGTCATGGTATGGGGTTGTGTTAGTGCCCTTGGCAAAGGTGTTTTACATTTCTGCGATGGCAGCATTTATGCAGAAAAGTACATTGAGATTTTAGCGCAACATATGCTGCCTTCAAGACGACATCTTTTCCAGGGACATCCATGCATTTTTCAACAAGACGATGCAAAACCACATTCTGCACACATTACAAAGGCATGGCTACGGACAAGAGGATGCGGATACGGGACCGGCCTGCCTGCAGTCCTGACCTGTCCCCAATAGAGAATGTGTCGAGAATTTTTGAAACAAAAAAATGCAGCAACGATGATCCCATACTGTTGGACACCTTAAGACATGTTTACAGAAAGACTGGGTCAAAATAACAATTGAAACGCTTCATCGTGAGTCAAGTGTCTTTTAAGTGCTGTGAGAGGGAATGCCAATATGACAGTGTTTTTTTTTTTTTGTTTTTTTTTTTTGTTTTTTTTGCAGCTTCCATGTCGTACCAACGTTTTCTGATTTGGGGTTGTATGAAACTTCCAACAATGGATTGCACAAGGACTTGCCTCCTTTAATATAACACCTAAATCATCACTTTTACAGGCAGCTGGCTTTAGACAACTCATGGGGTGGATTCCAAATCCCTAAATGTCCATTGAGATCAGTTAAACTGGTCAATAAGACATAAAGTATGGTGCTATACAAATAAATTACTTACTTACAATGTGTTGGGCCATCCTCAGAAACTGAGTGAGCGTGCATGCTTGAGGGGAAACCTGAAAAAACAGCATTTACAAGTTTTGCTGGCTCATACTTGGGGAAACTGTATACAAAGGAACTTGTGCCTGCTGCTTCACCTGTCACAAATTTGTGGTGGAGTGGAAAAAAGAAAGCTCGTTTAAAAAGAAGATATCAAATCGAGGCTCAAGTTTTCCAGGAGGTTGATTACAAAGAAACCCAGATCTGCACCACATGTTGTGGAGATTTTTCACTTTGAGCTTAAATTGCATACATTTGACATACGCTGTATATTGAAACCTTATTTATTTATTCGTTCATTTTGAAATAATGTCATGTAAAAGCTGAAGGTAAAAAATTTTTTTTTAAAGGCACTGCATCAGTCATTGTACCTTGAAACAACAAAGAATTCAATGAGCCCATCCCTCCAAGGTTACACAGTCCTGGAAATTTGCTGTAGAAAATGTGAACCTGCAACAGATGGCAATGTAATTGCCATCAGACAATAGTAATGTAATTTCATGATATTTTACTGATATCATGCAATCACTTACACCACGTAATGACAAATGAGTAGTTGATCGATATAGGCTTTAAATCGCCTCTCTAGCCCTATTGGATGCAGAGGTCTCCTTGAAAATGTGTTTTTCAGACTGTTTTTTTTTTTTTTTTGTTGACCTTGACCTTTGACCAATCTGATCCAAATGTTAATCATCTGGAAACACTCGCCCAAAGAATATTTCTCCCAAATTTGGTGAAAATCTGTTCACCCGTTTCAGGGTTATTTTACAAAGAGTCACACAAACATCAGTGATTAACATAGGGTAAGAATGTGCCAGATTTCTACGAGCCAGTGCAGTAGTTCATGAGAAATCCCACAATATGAAGAAACTTGATTATGCACCTCAAACAAATCGTTTGTTCCTTGGCACAAGACCCAACTTTCCACTAAATGTTAGTCTTTTTTTTTTGTGGGAGTGGGGGATGGTGTTGAGGTATTATGCCAAATATGCAGAAAGGCTGAAAACGTATCCACCTTGGTGAAGATGACTTCATCCAGTTATGCCCGTACAAGTCTAGGGGTGGATATATGACTGTCTGAATGAAAAGCCTTTCTTAAAATAGTTTAAAAAAAAAATTAATGCTTTTTCTTACTATAGTCTGTGTAATTTACTTCTAAAATGTGTTTGCCAGCCAGGTCTGTTTTCATTACTCTGTTCTTTCCTTTCAGGGTTTGAGAGAGGCTGTGCTACAGCTTGTAACCAAGGTACGTTTGCTTGCATCATGAATTTTTTTTATTTTTATTTTATTTTTTAAAATTTATTTATTTTTTTTACTCCCACTGCTGGTAAGTGTTATTTCAAGCAGGCCTTCAGCAGGCTAGTTACTGATGGCATCCACACCCTTTTCTAGTTGTAGCCCGTTTAGTTCCATCTAGTGGCTGGTAAAAAGAAATTCCCTGGTACTAATTAGTATTGTTGCAGAGCCTCGTCTGTCTCGGTGATGAACTCTTCCCATCTGCCTCGGTGATGAACTCTTCCCGTCTGCTGTGACTTCATTTGTACAAAAATCAAATTGAGACTCCACTAATTCAGTCAGATGATACAATGATGATCAAAAATTTTTTTAACCCTACTTAGCCCATGCATATGTAAACCTACACATACATGTTTGCTTCTTAACGTGGGAGCTGCTGAGCCCCTTTAGGACATCTTGGCACTGTGGACAGATTCCACATTAAAAATTCAGGACAAGCGGTTTGTGTTGTTTGCTGCAATTAGTGATGTAGGTTTGCAGCTGCACGATGGTGATATTTGCTAGGCGTTGCTGGTGCAGACACAGTAACACAACCATGCACAATCATGAGCAAGTCCTCAAGCTTCATACTGTATATGCACACCCATGCATGCACGCATACATGTGTGCACGCTAATATCCTTTTCCACATCAACACGCACGTTGGTCGCAGCCTTTTTACCTTGCAGGATTATCCTGTTGCCTACGTGCCTCAGTGTCTTGTGCGGATGGCGGGTGGAGTGACGTGCAGTGAATCCTCAGATCCTTATGTCTACGTCACATCCAGTAAATGCTCTCAGTTGGATATATGTCTGCATTGGAGCCACACAGTGAAAACTAGTTTTAAAAACAACCCGATAACTCATCTTGTACACCAGACTGGATCTTTGGCTTGACTTCAGATTCTCACAGACTGTTAGATCTTAAAATGCTTGTGAAATAGCATTAGATTAATTAAACCAGTTTGACTGCCTGTAAGCAGGATTACTCAAACTTTTAACTGATCTCTCTCTCTCTTCTCCCCCCCTCCCCCCCCCACCCCCTTCACAAAATATCAATGAGGGGTGGGGCATGGGTGAAGAAAGACTCTGTTGAAGTCAGATAATTTTTAACAAAATGCTAATGTACTACATGCAATGTTTGGGACAGCAAAGAGATTAATTTAGTCATAAAATGCTGAGCGGTCAAACCAAAGTACTGCTCACCTTTGAACCAGTTTACTTGGGAGGTGATTTGGGATTAATGTAGTTTAAGTGTCTATTGCACCTCTATCGGGTTGTAAATACAAACTCATTTTCTCGTCACGTTCGTGTGTGTGTGAATTTTTGGAACAGTTCTCATAATCTTGCTGAGTAATGTTCGCTGCCATCACCTCACTCATTCAACTGGTGCGTTTCCCACTGACCATACACCCATATGTATACCACTCATTTGCCGATGCTCCTCTGTCTGACATTGGCTGATCCAATTTAGGGATCTCTTCATCTAGAATTAGCTTGTTTTGACCAGCCTGCAAGGCACCATGGGAGGCTAGGAGCTTAGGCCAACTGGTACGCCGCAGGGATATAAAACGCAGCTCTGAGGATGAGGCTTAAAAAAACGATCGGATCTGTAGCTCGGAGAGCTGTTGTGATCGCTGTTTTGTTTAACTCCTTTGCAAACATGGTTCTGGAAGACCCTGACATGGAAATGATTGTTGCTGAAATTGAAGTCTCTGTGAGTAGATAAATAGATTATTATTAGTGTCCTTGATGAGCAATTTATCTGGATTTTATTAGAATATGCCGCAGCTGGTCAACAATGCTTAAAATAGAGTTTATGTATTTGATGCATCAGTAGCAGCAAGTGATAGTGTAGTTTTATAAATGATTTGTTGTGATAACAGAACGGTGGCTTTTAGTTCAGCTGGAGAGTAGGGCTGCAATAAATGATTGTTTTTGTAATCTCTTAATCTAAAGATTATTTTTTGATTAATCTGATGTTTTTTTAATTAGTTTATTTTCTGATTAGTAGATTTTCTTTTAGTTAATTTACCAATAAAACATAACCATAAATTTTACCATTAACTTTCAACCTTGCTTTCAAATATTGTCATAAATTTATTTATTTATTTATTTTTATTTTTTTATATACATTAAAAAAAATCCCAACACATAAAATGTCAAAAAATATAAAAGGCAGACATTAAAAAAAATCTTGCACAGAGCTTTGCCTCTTCTGAGACAGAAAATAAAATCCTAACATATTTCTTAGGCCTCCAACTACTAACAGTTATTTCCAACCTGTTGATTATTTTCTGAATTAATCAGTTAATTGTTTGCGTCATAAAATATCAGAAAATGATGAAAAATATTGATCAGTGTCTCTCAAAGCCCAAGATGATGTCCCCCAATGTCTTGTTTTGTCCATAACCCAAAAATATTCAGTTTACTGTCAGAGAGGAGTAAAAAAATTAAAAAAAAAAAAAAAAAAACCCAGAAAATATTCACATTTAAGAAGCCGAAATCAAAAAATTTGGACATTTAAAAGAAGACTCAAAATTATTTATTGATTATAATAATAGTTGCCGATTAATTTCATATTCGATTATCGATTAATTGTTGCAGCTCTGCTCCTAAATGTTTTTCCCCCCTCAAAAGATGAAGGTGTAACATTTGATGTGATCTATATTATTTTTTTTTAACTCTCTAGGAGCATGACGTGGAGACGCCTCATGGAAGAGTCCACTGTACTATGAAGGGGCTTCCAAAGGGTGACAGACCAGTCATCCTCACCTTCCATGACATTGGACTGAACCGTAAGCCTGACCGCCAACATCTTAACTCTTACAGAGCTACTGTCAGACCCTTATGAGAGTGTGGGGTTTTGAAAGATCCACAGTTTCCAATAATATTTCTGCACATTTTTGTGATAAACGAGGTTGTTTCTCCATAATCGGGCAACATATCTATTCCCTTCTTTTGCCATCTTCCAGACAAAACCTGTTGGGACATGCTCTTCAACCATGAGGACATGCATGAGATAATGCAGCATTTTGCCGTGTGTCATGTTGATGCCCCCGGGCAGCATGAGGGTGCTAACACCTTTTCCACTGGGTAAGCCAAACGTGCACTGATGTTAAATGTAGGCCAGGCAGCCGCTGATCTTTAACTCAAGAGGTAGATTGCTGCGGATGTTCTTAAGTCGACCCAGTTAAAGGGGACAGGTGTTTATCGTAGACGGCCTAATCTCTGATGTTGGGGCCTTGACTTGCTTTCATATCATCTTGCTGTGATATTAAAGCAGATGGCGAACAACAGATAGCCCAATAATAAAGTGCTACATAGATATTTGTCTGCTCTGCAGATACGAGTACCCCTCTATGGATCAAGTCGGCGAAACCCTCCCTCATGTCTTGAAGCATTTTGGGTAAGTTGAGTTTCAGTTTGGACACCAAGTGTTGGTACTTAAATAAGAAACTTTTCTAATCGTATTCTAACAGTATCCAAACATCTTTTTACTGCATCGCTCAGGCTGAAGAGTGTTATTGGAATAGGCATGGGAGCCGGGGCCTACATTCTGGCTAGATTTGCTGTAAGTACCCTCTGAGTCAGGCGTTAAGGGAAAAAATAATAATTATTTAATCAGCGTAGGATTACCTGATAAGCTTCAGTATTTTGCTGATTTTTGTCAAAGTATCGTTGCTTATTGCTCGAGCTCGCTGATCCGTGAAAGCCGATTGAATGTTCTCGATCAGTGAGCGCTTGCATTGTGCTCGGTAGAAAGTCTGTGAAACAAATGTGCATCAAAGTGCAACTTTTTTTTGTTCTGATGCATTCCAAACTGCATTTTCTGTGCCGTAGCTGGACTACCCAAACATGGTAGAAGGCCTGATGCTGATCAACATCAACCCGTGCGCTGAAGGTTGGATGAACTGGGCTGCTCATAAGGTATACAGTACTACCACACATGCTGCATGCACACAGATGGATCATTGCCAAAAAAAAAGTTATGAAACATCTTTTACAAGCAAAATTTTGCACATGTGTAAGTGGAGAATTTTGCCTCGTCTTGTTTCAGTTATCTGAATTGACCCACGCCTTTCCTGACGTGATCATCACGCACCTCTTTGGAAAGGTACAGCTTCTCAATCTCACAGCAAGATCGAAAATAATCCTGTACCCCGGCATAGGATGGCACGCTTTTATCGCTTTAGGACACAATGAGTTAAATTTATATCTTTTGGTCACCACAGGAGGAGATCCACCACAACCAGGACCTGATCGGAACATACCGCCACCACATCATAAACGACATGAACCAGTTTAACATGCACCTCTTTGTCAAGTCATACGAAAGGTAAAGCAAACGCATCAAACACGCAGCTTTCACAGAACACATTTTGCAAAGCCTGAATTGTTAGCTAGCGCACGGAAACTTGTCGAAATGGAGCACAGCAAGAGTAAATGAATAAATAAACCCAACAAATTGTTTCCAATAGTTGGTTTAAGATGGGAATTTGCTTAGTAAGTGCTTATAACAAGAACGTCTCTCTGCAGTCGGAGGGATCTGGAAATTGAGAGGCCGGTCCCTGGAAGCCACGTCCGAACCCTCAAGTAAGTTTCCGTAACACGCTGAGTAAACATTTCTTCTTAAATGTACAATTAAAGGACAAAAAAGAAACTTTCTGCGTTTGGCGTTTTGTTTTCTCCGTTCAGGTGCCAGTCTCTGTTGGTGGTTGGCGACAGCTCTCCTGCCGTGGAGGCCGTGGTGAGTTGAGACGCAAACCTTCACACAGCCATTAAACGCGGCCTTCCGGCGCTAATGATTACACGTCCTGACATTGTTGCCCGGCTTAACCTGTGACGGACGTGTTTTCCGTTTACTTCAGTTACCTATTTAAGCCCAAGTGATATGCAAGATTACACACTTGAGGGCAACAGTTTAACGTGGCTTTGGCTCAGGACGAAAATCAAGCGGCACACTGCCGTTCGAATCTTAAGTGTGCAGATTTATGTGCAGTGATCCCTCTAATGGCATTATTAGACAAAAGAATATTCATTCACATTAACCTAAAAGTTTTTCCCCACCAGTTTTATATTTTACTAACTGCAATTTTTATGTGTCTCAGTACATAAGACATTAAATGTGATGACTTTTCTTGTTTATTTTTTACTCACAGGTTGAGTGCAACACCAAGCTTGACCCAACAAAAGCGACCCTGCTTAAGGTAAGTGGCGTGTTTCTCGCCACTTCCCACATCCTTGTTCGGATAATAGCCTTGATGGAATGGCATCTGCTGATAAGATTCCAGTGGCTCAGCATTACCTGGTGACTTATTAACCAGAGGTAGGACAGCTGAGTTTGTCCTCGGAGGCAACGTGTGAATGCACGCTGCCACTGAGGACACAGTCTGCTGCAGCTGACCTACTTCTTGGGCCGTGGCAGCCTTTTATCAACCACAAATGGGTGCATTTTCAGAGGGGTTAACTGTTCAGGGTCTTGTGGAACACTGAATGGAAGTAGCAGGGACATGATGTTCCTTGTGTTTAAATGGGACTGTGTGAGTAAAAACTTGCTAAATGGCCTCTTTTGTGTTTTCCCCCCTTCTTTCCAGATGGCCGACTGTGGCGGCATGCCCCAGGTTGACCAGGTGTGTATGCACATGAGACTAAAAAAAGAAAAAAAAATATCTTGAAGTGGTTAATGAAGAGCTGCTGGATAATCGGCACAGAGGGTCAGGTGGAGGGGTGGATCTCATAAGAAGGTTGCACTTAAGAGCATTAGGAAGTGGCAGACGTGAAGCACAGTTGTCAGGTTGTAATCGTCTGCCCGGTGCAGCACCTGTTCGTCACAGCTGTTATATCTCAGGCCTGAGCAGTAAGCTGCTAGAGATTGAATCTGTCAGAATTAATGACAAGAGGGCCGATTATCACACTTCTTGTGTTCTACTTTTCTGCAGCCTGGCAAACTGACAGAAGCTTTCAAGTACTTCATTCAGGGCATGGGATACAGTAAGTATTTATTAAGACATGTCATTCTTTATACTGTGCAGTAATATTGGTTAGGAGTGGCAATTTGACTTGGCACAACAAACAAACATGTTGCACTAAATGAGACATGGGCTGCTGTGAGCCTATGCTGAGCTCATCCTGGAAATCATGTGCCACCTTGTGGTGAGATAAGGAGCTTACAGTTCGAGCTTTAATGATTGTTTACGCTAATCCTTTGGGCTCCATAAGGTCAGAATGAATCAGTTTTCCAGAGGCCGAGGTGGCGTACTCTTTTTATCTTTTGCTGCATTTCCTGTCCAACTGTCCAGATCCAAAAGATTCTGACTATTGAAAGATTTCAAACTGGGACATGCACCAAAATTGAATATTTCTGCTTAAAAAAAAAAAAAAAAAGAGTTAAACAATAAATTGGGTATCGAACAGTTGTGTTCAAGCTGTATCTGCGTTCATGAATTATACATGAAAACGAGACCATCCAAGTATTTGTATATAAATATTCTGTCACTTAATGAATTGATTGGGTCACTGGTTCAAAGCCACGCATGCACCAATCTCCATGTACATCTGGAGTTGCGTCCGGTGTAAAGCTTGTGCCAAATGCCAAAATCAACGTGCTGGTCCATGCAGGATCCACTGTGGTGACCCCCAAACTTAAACTCATGCAGCCAAAAGAAACCAACCCATTTAATAATCTTTTAAACTCTTATTACTGACCTCTGTTGGTTGTAAACTCCTTAACTCGTGTCCAAACATGTTTAAAGGTCCATTCCAGTTACTGTACATCCTGTACTAAATGATGTACTTAAAAATTTTACCTAAAACGAGAATGGCACAAATTCAAGTGTATTCCTGTGCCAAATCCCGGACCAATTTATCTTGCAAATGTCTTTTTTTTTTTTTAATTATTATTATTTTTTTATAAATTGGTGATGAAAATTTTGTTGGAATTTCCACATTTGGAGTGTACTGCTAGTTATACTGGGAGATGTTCTCTGACGTGACTATTGATGGGTCAAATTAAAGAAAATGCTAACGAGTTAGCACTAGCATGTGGCCAAATGTTAGCAGTTAGTGTTGGACATATGAGGTCCATAATATGTCATAATGTGTGCGGCCGTCAACAGTCAATGATTATGGTCATGGGGTCAACCCTTTCCACCAGGGTTTGTGGGAATCTGTTAGCAAATGTTTGAGTGATCCTGCTAACAAGCCAACAAACAGATGTTGATTTTAAAAAAGAAGAAAAAAAAAAAAAAGTGACTTCCTTTTCGGTAATGGTGCTATTACTAAATAATCTTGTTCTTCCCTCAGTGCCTGCAGCCAGCATGACCCGGCTGGTCCGCTCCCGCACCGCCTCCGGCTCCAGCGTCACCTCCTTCGAGGGCAGCCGCTCCCGCTCTCACACCACCGAGGGAAACCGCAGCCGCAGCCACACGGCTGAGCACCAGCGCGGCCGCTCCCACACAGAGGGATCCCTGGACGGCAGTGCGGACCAAGCTGTGCTCAAGTCCACCGAAGTGTCCTGTTAGGCGAGTGTCCAGTCTCCTGACACCCAAACTCGTCGAGGTCCCATCAGTTTGTGCTGCGCTGCCTCTAACTGCAAAATGACTCTCTCACACACACTGGTGTGGAGAGGGACAGCGAGACACAGTAGTGCACACGGACATGTAAAATGCACAATGGAGGCTCGCCTGCACACGACAATTCTGTGCAGGTTAGATGCGCCAATTTACGTCTTTGTAACATGAGCTCACGGTTCAGTGGCTTGTTTTGTCATTTTTGAGGGTATTTTCATAAAAAAAAAAAGGACTCATTTCTGAACAGAAATTTCTCAAGAGCTCCCTGGTCGGGTGGTTGATTTAGTTAGGGGCAACGCAGCATTTTGGGACACGAAAACAGAATGTCAGAGAAAGCTGTGGCTACGTTTACACCAGCTTGTACATTTATCTCTAATAATCTCTTATTCATGTTAAAAAAAAATAAAAATAATAATAATCTCTGTGTTCTCCTCCATCTCTTTTCTCTTGTTTTCATATATCCTCAGAGCTTTTTCAAATATACCTGACTGTAAATTGCTGATTTCTTTTTCTTTTCTTTTCACTGTAATTGTTTAATCATTTATTATTTTCTCTGTCAGAAGTGTTGTATGTAGGAGCAATGATTGATGTGGGGAATGGAGGAGGAGGCATGTGAATAAACCAAAACGGCAGTTTGTCACCCAAATTATGCATTTTTTTTTAAATTTTTTATTTTTTAAAGGCACAGACTTAATTGTATTATACATAAAACAAATAACACTAGTCCATCTTCCACTGTCCTGTTTTCCCTCCAAAAAACTTTAATTCAAAGACGTTTTACCTGTTAACTGATGAATTGTGAAATGTCTTATATTTTTTACAGCATTCCAAAGAGTGTCATTAAAAAAAATTAAAAGCTTTTATATCTTAAAGTTTATTAATGGGTCATGGCTTCAGACAATTGTTTTAAACTTTTTTTTTTTTAAATGCTCATTTCTATGCAATCAAGCAACCTGGAACAAAGATGTGCCATGGAATTGAGCTTTTTTTTTTTTCTTTTTCTTTTTAATGTGACGCTCCTTTGCAGTTTAGGCTGAGTGATTCAACACAACAGTAGCCATAGAACTTACCTGCTACCTTCTACTCCCTTATTTTACTTGCACTACAGCAACTTTTGCTTCGTAGAACAGCTTTGTAAAGATTTGACTCACAGCCATCTAATGCTATAGAAAACCATTCAAATGACATAACACTTTGTATTTATTTTAAAAAGAAAAGACAATTAAAAAAACCTGGTGTTCCTTGATTGTGTCACTTCAATTTTTAATTTCACACTATGATCTCAAACATAAGGTAATGTTTGGCATATCAGTTGATGTCTGCTTTTGATTATAAAAGTAAATGTCTTTAATGATTTAAAAAAAAAAAAAAAAAAGGTTTTAATGTTTCTTGAA
>OMMV01046718.1:0-11235 GCA_900302635.1 Chatrabus melanurus | reverse complement strand
TGCAAATAACAAACGAAAATACCTGAAGTGCATTTATCCGCCCGTGTGTCGTAATATTCGCCCGTCCTCCGCCTCGATTCGTTCAGTGGACGTACAGACGAACTCCACACGTGTCTCCGTTTTCATTTTCGCCGCCACATTTTCAATAAAAGCATTTGCTGTTCAATATTGATCATCTTCAACTGCAACACCGCTCTTTTTTATTTATTTATTTCTCTTGGTCGCGATTGATCACAGCAGGAACAAAGCCAGAAGGTAAACAAACGATCAACAAGTTTGCGCCCCCTTCAGTTCTGGCGGTGAATTGCACAGCGACACGGACCAACGCGACGCAGAACTTCGAAAGGTGCACGACGGCGTCGAAACTACGGCGGGGCCACGGCGTAGCTTTGACGCAGAAGCATAACGAGGCCTTTAGTTGTATTTTTGTCTAGCAGTACTGTATGTGTTACACTTTCCATGACAGATACCGCCATTTGTCCTTTGAATGTGTTCTAATCTGTTCACTGGTGATGATATGATGACACACTCCCTCCGATTAGCAGGGTAAGCATAGGCATAATGGAGTCAGTCAGTGAGTCAGTGAGTGAGCGGATCCGCACAATTTCCCTCAGTAATGCTGTAAAAACGGCTTCATATTCAACTTTGAAATCTTCGATTCTGACAGATACACGTAAGGACCAGCGAACCTCTTATTTTGGGCCATGTTGGCATCTTTTAATCCTGCGATGCAAGCATAGAGTACACTTGTCTCCCAAACACAAGGTCTCCATTTCAAAGCCGCCTGTGGCAATCCCAAGCAGTAACTCAATAAAATAGCAGTCAAATGAAAGATTTTAAATTTGCAGGTATTCTTTTATGTTTTAGTTTAAATAAGAACGTTGGCGCAGTGGGACATGTCTGGGCTTGTTCAGAAAGGCACATTTAAAGTAGGGCTTTTGTTTACATGTGATTTATGAAGCCTTGCTGCTAATCACAGGGTCCTGGTGGCCACTGAGACCACTGTTGCTTGTGTAATAACTAGTGCTGTCAGGCGATTAAAAAACTTACCCTAATTAATTACAAGACTTGTGATTAATTAATCTAAATTAATTGCATATATAATTTTTTTTGAAAAAACAAAAACTTCAAATTGCGAGATACATAGAGTGGAAAAATGTGAGGAAAAAAATCTTCATTCTCATTAAAACAATTGCAGAAATATTGTAGTGTATAAAAATAAACTGTGTAACCTGTGAACTTTGTAAAAATGGCATGTTTTGAACTCATTGAGCATGACTTATTGCTGCGCTACAAAGTGTATTTTAATATTTTTTTATTTCATCTCAGTTAAGGTGTTGATGTGTGATGTAGCAATGTTCACTTTGCATATCAGGATTTTTTTCTAGGATTTTGGAATAGAGTGGTAATCCTCGGCCATTGAGTGGTGGTGGTCGGGGGGGGAGTCTTTTAATAATCTGAGTTAAAAATCATAGCATTTGGGAGGTATTTCTGTTACACATGTCACAGATGTATGAAATGAGCTGTATCAGGGCAAATTATTCTTAAAGCAGGAGAATGTCTCTGAAAACACTCATAGAATCATGGGACTTCGGAGATGTTGAACATTAAACATCAAACACATGAAAATGTAAAAGGTAGATAAAAAGTGATTTTGTAAAATATGCCCCCTTTAGTAATTATCTCATTTGATCCAAGACCAATTTCATTTTTAAACTGGCTATTTGAACATGAAAACCTTCATGAAAAATATCAAGAATCAAACATTTTTACATAGGTTTACATGTTTAAGAGGTCTCTGTTTAATTAACGATTGTTATAGGCCGCATAATTATGGCAGTGTGGTGGCCTAGCGATTAGTGCGCTTGCTTTCAATGCGGAAGGTTCCCAGTTCGAGGCCACCCCTGCCCCTCTCATGTAATCTGGAGTTGCGTCAGGAAGGGCATCTGGCGTAAAACTTGTGACAAATGCAGGTCACGATCGGATCTACTGTGGCGACCCCGTTGGGAGAAGCCGAAAGAACTTACTTTTATAGGCTGCATAATTGATTAATCTAAATTAACGTGTTATTTTCACAGCCATAATAATAACATATAAAAATATGCTATTTATGTTGCTGATTTGCAAGCACAACTTTTTCCCATTGACTGTACACTGGACAAACCTTCTGTAACGTTACCCATAGGTTTTTTTGAGATTAGATTTGAAGCTCAAAAGGGGCGGCTCTTGATGTCGCCATCTTGGCAGTGTTTCACTCCACCTAACTCCCAGCCAACCCATAAATGTGTAAAGAGGCAGAGCATGGCCAAGACCATTGTGACCTGGGCAGGATGAATATAGCCTGAATATTGCCTCCCTCCCCCCATGTTGTAGTTACCAAACAAACTGAGGCTAATGGGCTAACTTTGGTTTGGCTGTTTGATTAATGCATATTTTTGCAGACTGGGCGGTGATTTTCATAATGAGTGTCTTGGGTGTGGGTACCGGTATTAAAAACTATGACCAGCATATTGCCTCGGTAACTGTGGCACCATCAGTGGAGCGAATGTTACCAAGCTATCAATATATTCTAATTAGTCCTAACGGTGCTGACGTACAAATTAAATAATACTAAAATTTCACTCAATGGAAATACTGGCACGCAGACTTCTTAGATGGTCCATTCGTACAACTAACCACACAGCAAACCATATTATCCAAGCTCTCAATCTCCCTTACCTTCTTTCCTCACTCTTTCTTACACCTGCTCAGTGACAATCTTTCTGTCTATTCTTCTCCAATTGGTGCTTCCCTCTCTCCTCCCCTCTGTTCTGGTCTGGTGTCCAGGGGCTCGAGGGTGGAATTTGTTAGAAAAATGGTGTGAGGATGACAGAGTGTGAAAGGAAGGGAGTAAAGAGGAAGCAGACAGTCATAGACTTCTGTGTTGTGTGGCTCTTCACACAGATCCACTTTCTTCAGTATTTATCCTGACATTTTCTATTACCCTCAACCATAAAGTGACAAGATAAAAAAGCTGACTTGAAATTGGCACCAATTTGGAAATGTTCTTTGCTTCCCGCCGGACACAGGCTGTCAAGTCATTAATCAGGATTTTACTCATGGTCAACCAAGCAGACTGAAAATCAAAGCATCTGTATTATCTTTAATCTAAATTCCAGCTCATAAATGTTACATGGAGATCAGGCACTGTCAACAGGTTTCAATGGGAACTATGTTCTACTGATAGTATTAAAAAAAAAACAACCTGAGGGCTGTGCGGTGTCCAGCACAGCCAGTTATTTGCTGCAGCATCCATCTATAATTTTACAATGTTCTGTGTATTAAAAAATGTCATTTAATATGATTTCATGCAAATACGGGACAGTTCATTAAGTTGCAAACCACTGTCAAAGCCCAAAACACTCTATCTTTTTATATTTAAAAAAAAAAATTCAAAGTTTCCTACAGTAAGTCCACTGCTGTAAAGGCCACAGCATACTTTTAGTGATTTATTATTAAGTGTCCCTGAGGAGAACATTTTTTTTTTTTTTTTTTTTTTTAGTGTTTGAATTCTGAACTCTCCTCCTACCATAAATCCGTCTCAAATTCATAACACTGGTTGCATCACCTGTGATTGGCCAGCAGGCAGGTCTTGACTTTTTCTTTGGGTTTATTCCAAGCCCCATCCTCCAGTGCTGACAAATGAAGCCAACATGGAAGTGCCAAATCTTGCAGTTCCTAGAATGGCCAGTTGAGGCTGGCTCCAAAAGTGAGTCACTCCCCCAACTTTACATGTTTACGGCCTGGTACAAAAAACAGTTTTGGTCTCTATAGCTAGTTTTGCCATTCATGACAACTGTACGGGGGGAGGGGGTATTTTTTTAACTCATCAGTTTATGCTATTTTAAGCCATAAAAATATCAATACTTATGGGCTAGGGTGCACACCATGCCCCTCTGTTTTTTCAAGTTTACTCCCATGGGAATGCCATTCGCATGGTGTCGCAGCCCAGTGTGATAGGGCCTTTAATTGGAGTAAGCGGGTATAGAAAATGAATGAATGAATAAAGCAGTTTGAAACTCAGCAATAATTTCAGTTTTGTCAGATAAACACAGATAATAATTAAACCATATTAACTTTAGTTGTAAAACTCATGTTTAGAATCATTAACTAGTATATTTAACACACCATACATACATTATATTTCTGATGGCTGAGGGGAAATTTGTACAATGCATCATTCTAACATGTGGGATTAATGGGTTCTTACAAGAACTTTAGGATGTCTGGAGGTATGAAAGCATCTGTGCCAACATGCACGTCTGTGCTTTTGATGAGTGTCAGCTGATGTTCCTGCCATAAAATCTTCATTATGCTCATCATTAGATTCAGAACTAATTTATCCATAATATTACGAAAATGCCTATTTTGCATGGATTTTCAAGTAAGAGGTGGACCCCCAAAATTTTAAATGATTTTTATAAAACTTCAACAGAATTATTTTGTCAATAAATGGAACAAAATAAAAATGGGGACAGCTCAATGTCTTTTTGTGGGAGCACCATGTGCACCCTATTATGGGCGTGATCTCTTTGAGTGACAGCTGTGTGCCGGCGAGCCGAGACCAGGGCCCCACTGGCTCCTGGACACTTCTAATGAAATTTTCACCTGTTCAGGGGTGGGAAGAAGCTGTTTACTGAGAGTGTTTTTGCATTATATATTATATCCATAACATTATATAGCCCAGTAGCCCATGACGGTGTTTGCGTTGCAACTCAACACCAATTAAATTTATTTTTGTCCCGAGTGAAAAGATGAACCCAAAAATAGAGCCAAGGTTGAAAAATGTTGAACTTCCTCTTAAAGTCTTTGGGAGATGGCTCAACCCTTTGGGTGTTACAAAAAACAATGTTTCTGTCTTTAATGTGAAAATATATATTTTGTTGTTCAGTTTATACAGTACAGCAGCAAATATTACACACATGATATAAAAGCACCTGCCTCTGACACCACATTGTGTTGCTGTAGCAATAAATGCTTGATCAGGACACTAGTACAGCAACTAACTACATTTAGTGAACCTGCCTTCTACATCCCACAGAAAATAACACCAGGCTTTTTGGGGGGGTGGGGGTGGGCTATGTTTTTTATAAAAGGTTTTTGGAGGCCATGTATGGCTTTGTCCATTGTCCACTTGTACAAGTAATATGTCATACTGTGTGCTGTATTTTAAAATAGTCTTTTTCAGCTGATACACACACACACACACACACATATATGATTACACAGCATGCTCATTATAAGATATAACACGCGCATTATCATATTCCTAATTTGCACCTGAATGGGAAAAGACACAAAAGACACAGAGGGGACACAGCACAACATTCCTTAGCAACATCATAAATCTTCTATCGTCTCTCACACACAGACGTCTGTCTAATGTTCACTGCAATAATTGGGTCTTTCAGGTTATGATAATGTTTGTGCTGTTTTCTAGTTCATCTGCTCACTGGTGCACAGAATGCCATTAATCACTCCAGTCGAAATCACATGCTGATTCTGCTACAGTCCCTCTGCGCGCGCGCGTGTGTGTGTGTTTGTAAGTGTCCACGCCTCATTTGGTCGTGTATGTTTTTGCATCTTTGTGGACATCAGAAAGAATTACAGGCAGTGAGTGAAAACCATTTAAGGTTGTGAAAAGCGCAGCAGTAATGAAGGTGTTTTACTTAATATTGCACATGAGGTAGGGTTTAACTTGCGTTGCAGTTGATTGTCTTTTTTGTGCTGTGTCTGTAGCTTGTTGTATGCTTGCCTTTAGTGCGCTGGAATATGTGCCACAAATGCCTTAACTTTGGCATGAGTGCCATGGAGCTTTGGACTTCCACTGCTGCACATTGCAAGGTTTGCATCTCGCAGACTTTATTACTTGGACAGAGAGGTGCATGAGGAGTGTCTACAAAGACAATGACGATTCCCATTGTGTGATTATTATTTATGTCGACGAAACATAATATAAGCTCGTCAGGCCACTGGTCCATGAATGGGGGCCTCTGAGTCTAAGATTTTCAGAAAATACAAAGTCAAGTGAAAGGTGCTGTGAACAACTCAACCCATCTCTGTTGCTGCAGGTGAGATAAAGTAAGTCACCTACTCATTCCTGAGCTTCAGCGCTATGCTAGTTAGAGTAGCACATATCCTGGACCACGCAACATGATCATTCCTTATACCCTCCCAACTGAAATCCTTCAGGTACCCCTTTTACTGCTGGGTCAGCAGGAGGGGGACCATGGGTTCAAGTCCCAGCCAGGACTTCAACTGGCAACCTTCCACACCGAAGTTCAGTGCTTTAACCACCTTGCTGCAGGTAGGGAAGCTAAATGTGTAAAGCCACAGCTAATGACTCATTTTGCTGAATATGCTTCACAATAAAAGCAGCTTTTTTCCACTCTCTTTTCCTTACTCTATTCATTTCAATTTTATTCATTTTATATAGCGTGAAATCACATCATTCGCCTCAAGGCACTTCACAAGAGCAGGTCCAACATTAACAGATCCAGCTCAGTTGGTTGACCACCCACTCTGGCCACCATAACAACAACAACAACAAAAGTTGAAATTAGAATAAAACAGAATACATAAAAAAACATAAAATACAATGAATGCAATAAACAGTAAAATTAAAATACAATACAAATTAAAATTCAAACAATTCACATTTAAATATGATACAAGAAAAGAAGAGGAAATGAACAATTTCATGTGAGTTATAAGAAAGAGAAAACAAATAAGTCTTTAACATAGATTTAAATGTGTCCACAGAATCAGACTGTCTTATCTGGATAGGCAGCCTGTTCCATAACAAGGGCGCACGGTAAGAAAAGGCTCTGTGATCTGCTGACTTCTTATTTACCCTTGGAACATACAGTAGACCTTGATCCCAAGAATGCACAGCACAAGCCGGTACGTAAGGTGTAAGTAAATCAACCAAATAGGGAAGCGCTAGTCCATGAAGAATTTTGTAGGTTAATAAAGACTTTAAGTAAGGACTTTAAGTACCTTAAAGTCAGACCTCACATGAACAGGAAGCCAGTGAAGGGAGACCAGGGCTCCCTATGGTCAAACCTTCTTCTCCTAGTTAGGACTCTAGCAACAGCATTCTGGACCATTTGAAGACCCCTAATGCTCGTACTTGGCAAGCCAGAAAACAAAATATTACAGTTATCAATTCTTGATGAAACAAAGGCGGGAATCAGTGTTTCTGCATCCATCATTGACAGAATAGATTGAATCTTTGCACTATTATGTAGGTGAAAAAAAGCAGTCTTTGTAATTTCTCTAATAAGTAGATCAAAGGAGAGTATAGGATCAAAGATCACCCCTAAGTTTTTCACCTTCATACCCTGTTGAATGAGACATGCACCCAGCATTAATGTCAACTCGTCAAAGTGGCTTCTGTGCCTCACGTGACCAATAACCATCAATTCGGCCTTCTCTGGATTTAAAAGTAAGAAATTACTAGACATCCAATTCCTCACTGATGCTAAACAATCCTCCAAGATCCCAATTTGAGAAGGATTGTTCGCATTAGTCGCCATATTGAGGTGAGTGTCATCAACATAACAATGGTATGCAATTCCATAGCTTCACAATATCTGTCCAAGGGGTGCTATATATCGAGAAAAAAAACAACGGACCCAGTACAGAACCTTGACTCTAGTATTAGTCAGAGGCGAAGGCCATTGCATGAGATTCATATTATTTTCATACTTATGTCACTTGTCTGTACATTAACTACTGTTTTACCCTTTGTAACACAGGTTCCACACAAATATGTCACTCCAGTTTCAGTGACGTCATTGTACAATTGAATTGGTGAATTGAATAAGGGCCCAACTCCATTTTTTAGGATGGCCACATTTTTCGATGTCACAATTTTTCTGTTTGCAGATTCTCTTGAAAGTTTGATAGAAATAAAAAGAGAGCAATTATTTTATCATGTTAAAAACTGTTTTCCCTCCAAATAATTATATCCTGTGAATATTAGAACAAAATTCTTTAAAAAAAACAAAAAAACAAATGGAGTTGGGCCCTCATTGAATTCACCACTTCAATTGTTGTACAATGTGTCTGTGGTTCAAAAAATATCTTCAGCGTAAAAATAAAGATGATTATATTCACTTTCTTTCAAAGAAAGTCTGCCAGTGAGAGCTGTACTGTTTGTTTCATAATCATTTTCATGCCACGTTGAAGTACACGCTACATGATGCAGTTAAAGTTGCTAGCACTACCCAGCTAACAGTATGAGGGAACATTAAGCACATTCACACTGTTTCATAAAGTTCTCTAATATCATTGGTGCTTTGATCATCTCCTCTACAGGAAATATTATCTCTTATCTCCAACAGATCCTTTGTAGATAATTAGCCGTCTGATGAAAGCAATTTTTCTTCAAGATTTAAGGCTTTACTCTTGATAATATGTATCCTTTTTACACGCTGGTGTATCAGTGCAAAAAAAAAAAAAAAAAAATTTTTTTCGACATTCTGTCACTGAATTAGTGTTTCAGCTTGTTTGGAATCTTTGCTGTGCAACAGCTACATTGGTATTTTGCTGTGCAGTCCAACTATTAACAATGACACATTTGCTTTGTTAATGAAACATAGATTGTATGTATACTGCATGGACAAACCCTCGTGACGTCACCCAGTGGCAGTGCTTAACACGCCTAATTCCTTTGCCAACCAATAAATGGGTAAAGACATGGAGCGTGGGGAAGACCAGTTTGTCCTGGGGGGGACGAATGAAGTCTAAATATACCCCCATGTTTTAGTTGCCAAGCAACCCAAGGCTAATAGGCTATTTGGTTTGAGTGTTATTAAGGCATATTTTTGCGGACTGGGCAGTAACTGGTGGCTTGTGTGCAGGTATTAAAAACTATTACCAGCATATTGCCTTAGTAACCATCAGTGGAGTTAACATCATTAAGCTATTGATACCTGTTAAATAATGCTAATGGTGCTAACATACAAATTAAATAATATAAAATTTCACCAAAGGAAATACCGGAGCACAGCCTTCTTTAGTCTGTTAGTGCAATTAACTGTAGAGCAAGCCATTTTATCTCAGATATTTGTAATAAAATGCTCAGAAAGGACAAACACGATCACGTCCACAGCAGCTAGCAGCATCTGCTAACTAATGAGTTACATAAATATTCACCGCACGTACAGTTGTCATGAATGGGGAAACTAGCTATAGAGACTGAAACCATTTTTGGAACCAGGCTGTAAACATGCTTATTTCTGGTGTAAAGTTGGACATTTTAACATGGGGTTCCATGGGGATTGATTTGGTTTTGGAGCCAGCTTCAAGTGGCTATTAAAGGAACTGCAGGTTTTGGCACTTCCGCGTTGGCTTTATTTTTCAGCACCGGAGGTTGGGGGCTTGTAATGAACCAGCAGGCTTTAGTCTGCACTTTAGTGCAGATGGAACGTCAAGATGAAAGTTGTTGAGCAGCGTACCTGCATGTACAAGTGAGTGCAGAGATCAATGGACATTGAAAAAAGTGACATAAAAAAGCAAAAAAGCATCTCGAAGGACTTGAGATCACATGCTGTCTCGCACTTTTTTCCCTGAGCTCCATTTTTTGGGGGTTCCATTTCATACTCTTCCTGTACTCTCTTTTTCATCACCATGCTCTTTCTTCAGTGTGCCTTACTCTTTTTTTATCTGATAGCTCACGTGTTCACACACACACACACACACACACACACACACACTAGGTAAAAGTGAAACATCAACATAATGTTGACTATGCCTTTGAGTTTCCTTTCCTTCTTGTTCAATGTCTGTATGAGCCGATTGTGATTAAACTGTCTGCTTGTTAAAGGTGCACAGCCCATTTATAAATATATATAAATATGTAAATATATATGAAATACAATGTTTTCTCCCTGAAATATGACATCTGTCAAGAGCTTGTTCTGAAACCACTTGCTGACTCCTGTGTATGAGTGGAAAAGACATTACAATTGGGCACGATCAACACCGATGTAAACTTAGCGCACGCCATCTATTGGCGGGACCGCGGTACTACTATAAAGCTTGATGGTGACTCACCGCAGCGAAAAAACGGTAACTTAAACATTTAGTTTAACCCTAACCCTAAGAGACACTAAGCCCATAAGTCACGGTGGTTTCATTGGGAAATGTTTGTATTAAGCCAAAATTAACTGATAGGGGGAAAAATACACATAGTAAAAAGTGACTGAACACCTTTAAATTGGCCCTGAGAGAATGTGAGACTTTTTCGCTGCACTCTGACACTGCGGCCGCGTGACGCGCCCGATAACCGTAATGAGTTCTTGTTGTCCACACTGTAAAAAGTAATTTATTGTTCCGGGTACAACATTATTGCTGATGAGGAGTGTTGTGTGTCAATTTGTCTTTTCTTAATTACATTATACAAACACTATCTTATTTTCATGTTTGAAAGATGATGCAGATCATGAGTGCATTTTCAGCTTTAGTCAATAAACTTTAATTCAATAAGTCTATTAAAATGATTAAGCTACAATTAAAGGTTCCAGGAATAATCTACTTATCTGTTTTCTATGACACTACAGGGGCTCATCATTGAACAACACGCTGCACTGATCTGCCATAACAGTTGAGAATGACGTATTTGTATCTGTAATACAATCTCGCATTAGCAGCACAGGATCTACATGAGCTTTTATGCAGATTTTTTTCTGCCTCTAAGCCTCAGGTGGTCAGTTCGGTGGTATTTAAAATGGATGAAGTGAGAGATTCTACCTCGTGGCAGTGTTAGTGCAGCAGATAAGCACTCCATATGAGAACAATTGTGCATTTTATGATAAAAGCATGAAATTTCTACCACAGTTAGTACATACCATAAGGTTTATTTTCAGATATTGGGCCAAGTTGGATTTGACCTGTGAGGACCATGAGAGGTTAATGAAGGATTACACAGGGTTCAAAATATAAAAATCCTCCAATCATATTGAAACATATACCATATTATTTGCCTGATCATAAAGATTTCAAAAAGGTATAGTTTGGACTATCTATGACTGAATGTTCTGGAGTTATGGGGCAAAAACAGCAAAAATGGTGACAAAGGTCATTTGCAGTTTGTATAGGGGTCAAAAGTTAAAAGTTGCTCCAATTTTGGTATAACGTGATGCAAATTACTGGTTGAGCTTATGGGATTAATAATTTGAATAGTTTTGA